>VDFB02012183.1:0-44904 GCA_007258455.2 Sequoia sempervirens
CATCAAACAATCAATCGCCTAGTCATGAACAATCCACAAATGTAGTTCAAAACAATCTGCAACGACAAGGTCCTCCAAGAACTAACACACAAAGATGAATGTCTACACCCTTAAGGGAATCCATTGAATCAATTTTGAATAAATTGTTACAATCAAATGCCATCTAACTCCCAAAAATCAGACATTGTGAACCATGACCTCTTAAACCGTCTTGGTGGAATGATAATGTTTTTTGTGAGTACCATTGCACGAAAGGACATAAGACATCCTCATGTTACAAACTTAAGAACATCATTCAAGATCTCATTGACCAAGGTGACATCTTTAGACAATTCATAGGGTCCTCAAATACAGATCATACCATTTTCAAAAATCCCTTACAAGATCATGGGTTGGGAAAGGCCTCTAGTTCAGGGACTAATACAAAGAACCAAGCCAATTATACCAGCATTGCATATGAGTATACCGCTAATAATATCTAATCATTTAACAATAATATCTCCACAATCACTATTAAGAAAAATCCAAAATGTGCACTTACAACTTGGAGATCCAAAGTGACCTTGAAAGGGGCCACTTCTAATCTCCAGCCAAAAACTCAATACAATCTCTTAGATCATCTATAGGGAAAACTCCCACATAGATATCCATTCTTGAGTTACTCTGCATATCTCCCAAGCATAATGCCATTTTGGACAAGGCTTTGCAAGAGTCTTCCGTCCCCACAAACCTTAATGTCAGTCAGTTTCAGGCCATGGTAGGGTACTTAGCTACCATCCATCACATTAACTTTTTTGAGCAAGATCTTTCTACACAGACTTAACCATAATGATCCATTACATCTTGAGGTATTCATTAACAAACACAAAAGCAAATGAGTCTTGGTAGGCGGTGGAGCAAGTTTGAACATATGTAGTTTAACATTGGTTACAACATTGGGATTCTTTGAAGCTTGTATAGACACATCTAAAAGAATTATCATAAGGGCTTATGATGACGCAAAGCGTTCTTCCAAAGGTGTAATTACACTTCTCGTAAGAGTTGGACCAACTATTCAAGATACAATATTTCAAGTCTTGAATCTGGACCTACCATATAACCTTCTCGGTCATCCATGGATTCATGCCATGAAGGCCAGTCCTTCCACCTACCATCAATGCCTTAAATTCCCTTATAATGGCACCGAAATCACAATAGCAAGTGATCCTGATCCTTTCCAATATTGTAGTAATCTAAAAGGAGCACTAAGTGCCCATCAATAGGGAAGCCTCACTTTCTGCGTCATCTCATTATGTTGATCCTTCAACTCTACCCATATCATCCACGCCATCTGCTCCCTCCTCTAAAACTAAGGTCAAGATCCATGACATAGGGTGTGGAGAGTATAACATTGAGAGTTCCTATTGTATTGGCAAGTTGCCTGCATCACGAAAGTCTTATGGGAAGCCTTGTCCTATCCAAAAGGAACCTAAAGTAATCATCCATCAACCTTCCACCACCTTCTCCAAGTTGGGTGAGTTGAGCAAGGAAACTATAGGCGAGGATATCTCTACATGGATCTATAAGGACGCAGAAGATACTGAGCCCGTACAATCACTAGTTGAACATTATGGAAAATGTTTTGAGATCATGAAACAAAGAGGTTATGATGGACATAGTGGGCTTGGTCCACACAAGATAGGAATGACAAAACCTTTATTACCTAACTAGTTACCAACAAACAAAGGGTTAGGGCATACGCCATTAAAAGTGAGTCCTCATACTGAGTTACTTTTGGGTAAAGATGCTAACATTATGATGATATTGAGACATCTAGGGACAATACCGATACCACCCCTCCTGACATTGAACATAGTGACGACCAAGCTTGGATTGAGACCTTTTGGGATCCTGACAATACCTTAGTATTTACCATAGCTACCCTATCCTTGAGCTATACTGATATCGATGATGACTTTCCCTTAGTCTACCTACAACTGATAGATTGGGACCAACAAGGACCTCCGAGCTTAGACATATTCGAAAATGATGAAGCAATAGCTGAGTTTATGGGACTTCCAAAAGGAATACCTAGTGGGGATCATAAGGTTGGATTCATCATAGAACTTGATAACACAATTTACTTTGGGGAGTCTACTCCGCCCTCTAGTAGCAAAAGTGAAAAAATAAAAAATAGGTCTCTAGGTGAAATTTGAAAGGTGCCTTTAGATTGTGAAAAAGTAAAAAGAAAGGACGTATCCGAGGGTGAAAACCTCTTTGAGGCACCCAAGGATGGGGGGTTGGATGTGCTACCTACAAGTCAAGAGAGATCACCATTGATTGTGGAAAAGTCGAAATAAATATCGGTAACGATGACAGTTCTAGAATTGTTCACTTTGTAACATCTTTGACAATCATTGGAAAACCAGAGTTCATCATTTTCTTTTCAACAAGACAAATCAATTTTGCTTGGTCATATGTTGATATGCTTGGGTCAGATCTTGAGTTAGTTTTGCATCATCTGCCATTGTTCCCAAATGGAAAATCGATCAAACAAAAGTTGAGAAAAATGCATCCCCAGATTGCACTCTTAGTGAAGGCATAGTTGAAGAAGTTATTGGATGTTGGTTTCATTCGACTGATAGACTATGTAGAGTGGATTTCAAATCTCGTGCTTGTAACCAAACCAATTGGAGGAATCGGAATTTGCATAGATTTCAAAGATTTAAATAAAGCTTGTCCCAAAGATGACTTCCCTTTGCCAAATATTGAGATCAACAGTGGGATATGAAATGCTATCACTCATGGATGACTTTTCAGGCTATAATCAAATCAGAATTGCCCTCAAAGATCTGTATAAAACAACTTTCACTTGTCCTTGGGGTACTAATTGTTGGAATGTTATGCCCTTTGGCCTTAAAAACGTTGGAGCAACATATCAAAGGGCTATGACTACAATTTTTAACGATTAAATGCATACACTCATGGAAGATTATGTCAATGACTTATTGGCAAAATCATTATCAAGAGATAGTCATTTGGATGTGCTAGACATGATTTTCAAGAGATTGGAAGAATACAAGGTCAGATTGAATCCTAAAAAGTGTCTTCGAGGTAACTTTCGACAAATTACTAGGGTACATTGTCTTTCACAGAGGTATTGAGGTTGATCCTGCAAAGGTAAAAGCTATCATGAATATGCCTCCACCCGCCACTTTGTCTCAATTATGCAGTGTTCAAGCAAACTTACAATCCATTCGAAGGTTCATAGCCAGATGGCCAATAATTGTTATCCGTTTCAACACTTGCTTAATAAAGGAGTCCCATTCATATGGACTGATTTTTGTCAAGAGGCGTTTTAACAAATCAAGGATTATTTTATTATCTCCTCCAGTCCTCATGCCACTCATCGATGGTAAACCTCTAATACTCTATATATCAGCAACACCATCAGCATTGGGGGCCCTTTTGGCACAAAACGATGATGAAAGAAAGGAAAAAGCCATATACTATATTAGCCACACAGTTGTGGGGTATGAACTTAACTACAATCTTATTGAATGAGCATGCCTTGTAGTTTGTAGTTGTTTTTGCCACTCAAAAGCTCTAACATTATATGCTTAATCATCAAACAAAGCTAGTAGTAAAGATAAACCCATTGAAATGTCTACTCAACAAAGCAACTCTAACTGGTTGATTAGCAAAGTGGGTAATGATCTTGAGCGAGTTTGATATAGAATATGTTGATTGAAAGGAAATAGAAGTACAAATGATAGCCGATCAACTTGCAAATGCCACAACAACAATAGATCATCCTTTGGTGTCCGATTTTCTCGATGAGTCAATTTTCACACCAGAGACTTCCACCACATGGAAACTATATTTTGATGGATCTTTTACAAATAATGGTTTTGGAGTTGGAATTTTTTTCGTCACACTGTAGGGAGACTCAATATCTAAGTCATACAAGATAGTGTTCTCTTGTACCAACAACATAGCCGATATGAAGCATTGCTCACAGGATTTCAAACGACTATTAAATGGAAAATCAAGAACCTTCATGTCTATGGTGATTCACTTTGGCTATTTGATAGGTCAACGATGATTATGACACAAAGGACGAAAAGCTTACCCCTTATAAGAGAATGGTTAACAGTTTCAAGCAGTATTTATGTCATTGTTTTCAATCATATTCCAAGAATTCAGAACAAAGCAGTCGACGCAATGGCCAACATAGGATCTCTCTTGGATATACCTAATAATGTACCTCAATTTGAGTTCTTGGTGGAAAAACTTTTGATCTATGCGTTCGATATCCCCGAATCCGAGCTCATGTGTGAAATTGTTGGTTATGATTCCCCATGGTATAAAGACCTTTATAACTACCTACATGCCCAAATCATTCCTCCCAACTTGTCTTCCAATCAACGGAAGACCTTTATCCTACAAGCCTCTAGATACGTCATCATTGGTGATACCCTTTACCATTGTAGCCTAGACATCATCCTCCTTAGATGTGTCGATTCAAATGAAGCACAAATGAATTTACATGAAGTACATGATGGTATATGTGGAGCTCACTCTAGTGGTCCTACCTTAGCTAAGAAGCTCATGTGAACTAGATACTATTGGCCTACTATGGAACGAGATGTATATCACTTTGTTAAGAAATGTCGACAATGTCAGATACATGGAGATCTTGTGCACGCACCTGCTCAAGAACTTCATCCAATTACGTCACTGTGGCCATTCTCTCAATGGGGATTCAACCTTGTGGGAAAGATTCACCCTACATCCACCAATGGTCATAAATTTATCCTCACTACAATCAAATATGTTATGAAATGGATTGAAGCCATCCTGATGACCTACGTTACTGGTAAGGAAATTGCTAAGTTCATCCTCAAGTACATCATATGCTGGTATGGTGTGCCCCAATCTATCATTACAAATAATGATTGTCCTTTCAAAAACTAGGATGTCCGTGAACTGTGCGAGAAATTCCATATCCACCATCATTTCACCACTCCATACTACCCCCAGGGTAACGATCAAGTTGAGGCATCTAACAAAACTATTATCAAGATCTTAAAGAAGACTGTCAATGACACTGGCCTTGACTGTCATATCCAACTTAACCCAACCTTATGGGCTTATCAAACCAACATGCACACTCCCATTGGAGCCACTCCATACTCCCTCGTCTTTGGATCCGAAGCCATTCTTCCCATCAAGATCGAGCTACCATCTCTGAGAGTATTATGCAACAATTTGTTGATGATGAAGAATACCATGTATCTCGGTTGCATGAGCTAGAGTTACTAGATGAGCGACGACAAACCGCATTGATCCATCTACAAGCTTATCAAAATTGTCTCTGTCGTAGTTATAATAAGAAAGTTCGAGTAAGACAATTTGACATTGGTGACTTGGTCTTAAAGGAAAATCCAAAGAATCAAATAGATCAAGAGAAGCTTGAAAATTTTCAGCCTAATTGGTTTGGTCCTTATATCATAATCGGTGCATATGGATCCAATGCTTATCAACTTGCTACCCTTGAAGGTGAGCCACTACCGAAGTCTATGAATAACATGCACCTTTGCAAGTACTATACCTAGTCTTTAGAGAATCCACAAAACAAAACAAAAAAGTCACTTTGATGAAAACTTGGCAAATAGGCTTCTTGTGTGACACAAAAAAAAGTAAAACGAAACAATCCATCTAGTAGTAAAAACCACTTTGGTGGTGCTTTGGATAAGTACCATGGTGAAAACTTGGCAAACAGGTGTCATGTTTAGTCAGTCTTCACTCCATCATCTACTATTATTCCATTTGATTTTTCACTTTGCCCATAATAACCCGCACCTATTTCCCTTCCATAATAAAACTCCATTTTCTCCATCAGTCCATAATAAAGCTTAATCACCCTTCTGATAGCATGAGAATTGTTAGTGTCACTTTCCATATCTGTCCATAATAACACATTGCCTATCCAATTTCATTCATAATAATTGGTCCTATACCTGACTAGGGGAAAATCCTTGACTTAGGTTTTCATATGGGATCTTAGACATGGTATTAGAGGACATCATTCGAAACATTCCAAAAATCTAAAAAAATAAAAAAAATTCAAAAATCCAAAAATATCCATATAATCCTCAAAAATCCAAAAACATTCAAATAATCTTCAAAAATCCAAAAACATTCAAATATTCCTTCAAAAATCCACAAAATCAAAAAATCGTCAAAAACTTAAAAAATAAGTTTGTGTCAGTCCAAATTGTTGAACAACACTGCCTTTGCAACTTCACGTAGGAAAGGCCATCATTGATGAGCCCCTGAGGCTTAGGTTAGTCTTTTAGGGTCTTTCATTGTAAACTTTCCATCTATCATAATCCGTTTTCCATAATAATCTATCTGTTGGACCAATGTCAGATGAACTATGTTGCCTTTGCGACTTCACATAGGCAAGGCCATCATTGATGAGCCCCCGAGACCTAGGTCTGTTCCTTAGGTTCCGTTTATAATTATCCACGTCTTAGAATAAATTGTCCCTTGCTAAGGTTGACATTTTGATCAGATGCAAATAGTATATCTCTCACAGAGAACTAAGCTTAGCAAATCATGAAAAAACAAGCATACTATCGAGTTAGTCTCCAATCCTAATTGATCAATTTTCCAATCATAAGTACCCATCAACATCAATGATCCTTATCAGCTATCAATTGTCTTATATAGGATGTTGCATCGTCGAAACCAGACTCGACGTCTTATATGAGGTGTATAATTCCTGAAACCAGACTCAATCCTATTAATTGTCTTATACCGGATGTTGCATCATCATAACTAGACTCGACATCTTATACAACATGCTTCATTTCCTGAAACCAAACATTATCCTTATAGTCCTATAAACAAACACTCATCGATTGGCAAGAAGATCTAAATAGCTATCGACTCGATTGGTCCAGTTAGTCTTATTTTTTTATTTGATTTATCTTTAGTCATGTTACTATGTGCCTCAAGGAAGTCCACAAGTGATGAGAGGAGCGATGATGGATCATGGCCTTTTCCTTTTTGATTTATGTTTGTAGTTTGTCTTGGTAATATGACTCGAACAACCAAGTTCCTTGTGTGATTGAGGTTCCATTTTGCATAATCAAAATATCCTATGCAAGTTAAAGGTCATCTAATGCTTTCTTGCATCAAGCCTAACATTCTTTGTGGTTAATTCCTCACATATTCCGACAAGGTTTTGTGGTTACTAGCCTGTGTCATGACACTCCTCATCTATCATGTGTCTGTTTTGCAAGGGAATAACCTATCACACCTTGGTCTATGCCATACCTTGGTGTTCGTTATCCATTGCCATAATAAAAATGCTCTATGATGATAATCGTGCAGTAAAATAAAAGATGAAAACATCTATCAACAAGATCTCATCCCATTTCATCCATCTAGTTTTTCTTCACCTCTTACTAATATTTTCTTTGGGCTAGCACTTCGTTTGTCGGTCCTCGCAGTCACCTAGATGGCGTGCTATGACAAAAAAAATAAAATGCATTAATAGCTTTATCCTGCATAGATAATCATGTTAGGACATCATAGGCATCATCATCATATATATGTTAGGTCATCTATGTTGCCTATGAAATTACAAAAACATACATAGTATTGCATCATATAGAATCATCATCCACATAAGCATTGCATAAAACATGCCATGAACATATGGTATCCTACTGCATCTAGGTAGATAGGTATACTAAGCTCATCATAAGATCATGTGCATCCATCCATACATCATAATATATATAAGCATAAATCATACATCATAAATCCATAATCCACATCATATAGGAAACACCATATAACCATAGAATGTGTATCATAAAACCACATCATATAAATCCATCACATAGGAACACACATAGAATCAAACACATCATATTGTCACTGCCAAAAATCATGCATCTCATCTATATATCAAGAAAATGTGTCATAGTACAATATCAATTTGACTATAAAAAATGGAGCTCATAGGCTTGATAAAAGATACATGTCTAAAAAATAGGCCTAGCCTGTGTCACCCCTATCACCTAATGGCGATTGTCTTGAAGGTGGTGGCCTATCCTCTATGTGCCCTGACTGCTCCCCGTGTGCGTGTTGAGGAGGTCGATCATAGGGAGATTGTCTTCTCAGTCTTGACACTCCACTGTTCTGAGATTGACATGTGTGGGAGGGTGACCCCACAATAGTGGGTTACACTTTTTGGCCAAACTTGATATTACACTAAACTTTTTTAACTTAATCTTCACTTTCAGACACCTATAGCTGCTAAATCATGAGGAATTTGAAGATGATGCAAACTAGTGATTTGTGACATTTTGTCTGATAGATTATATATATATATATATATATATATATATATATATATATATATATATATATATATATATCAAATTTTTGGAATAAAATTGCGCTTCTTTTCCATTTCATTCGATAACTAGTTTTAATAGTAAACAACATTTTTAAAGACTCTTTTTCTATGAAGGATAAAATTCTATTTTTTTGAATTTAGATTTGTAATTATTATCTAAATCCTTCATTTGGTTTCATAGTGTTTTATTGAATATTTTTTTCTTAATTAAGTTTTGAAATCAAACCAATTAAAATTTAGACATAGGTTTACTATATAATACAACCTTTTTTGTATGTATCGAAATTCTTTTTTTTTTTGTTGGATCAAGGAAATCAATATCAGGAGCATAGATATTTTTTAGAATTTTTTTTGGTAATCTACTATTTTTCCACATGTGCAGAATGGAGAGCTTGATTTTTGGTGAAAAACCTACATTCACAAGAAATAAGAAATAATTATAATAATCAAATTATATATATTTAAAATTATACTTTTTGGGAAGCTTATAATGACTACATATTTACAAAATATAAATTTTAAATAAATTCATTTGATCCCCCAAAAGGTAAATCAAAAGTGGTTTTTATCAGCATTTTGATAGGTGTAGAAGAAACAACATTATAGGTATGGTTTAAAACTAGCGGGGTTCTATCCAAGGGGGTTTGATATAAGGGAGTTTGGTCAAACCCTCTTCAATTAAAATTATTTAAATGAAACCTTTCAAGGCTTAAATCATTATATTTTCTAAAAATATGTGATTTCAGTAAAAATCAGGATGTCGCAAAAAGTGTAACCCATTATTTTGGCAGCACCCAGTATTTGCTCTAACCCTTTCTTTAAAAGCTTGGTGCCCTCTCGACTACTGACACTGCACCCTCATATAAATCTCTGTAGTACTAAGCCTCCTTGCTAGCTAGATATAGTGTTTGGGCTAGGTCCATAGTACTCCCACTGACAGTCGTAATGAAATCTATCGACTCCTGCTCGACCCTTTGTGCTCGTATAACTGCCATGTCCCTCTCAGTTGTTAGTTGTGCAACCTGTCCCTGTAGTCCTAGCACTTGATTTTCCTGTGCCTATAACACCTGTACCTAAGCCTACAATGCCTAGATTTTTGCTTGGAGACCCTGCTCCCTATCCTCCACATCCTCCATCACATCTATAATAGCCTTCCTAATGGGGATGTCATGTAAGCCCTCCTTGATGGTTGCCTCTCATGCAACCTTCTCAACCTCCACATCCACTACAATCTCAGCCTCAAAATCCATCTCACCCTCTCCCCTAGCCTCCTCCACATCTACCTGCACTTGCTCCACTTTCACCTCCTGCTCTCCCTCCTCACAGATGGGGGACAATCTACGTGGAATCCTAGGTGGAAGTCCACCTCTACTACCTTTGCCTCTGTCATCTCTACCTCTACCCCTATCACCCCTACCACCATCCCTGCTTCCTCCATCTCCATCACTATCCCCTCGTCACCCACCTCATCCACCATCATCTCCTCTGCCTCGACCTCTCTGACGCAGTCTCCCTCCCGGGCCTCGACCAAGCCTCTCTATAGGAGTGGGCGCATTTGGATCTATCAATGGAGCTGACCTATGCTACTTCGACCATGCGTCATACTCAAGCGTCATGCCCACATCTGCTAAATCTGCTGCAACTCCCCACTATATTGGTTGTAATCCTACAATCTCTTGTAATGCAACCTGCACCTTGATCATTGGTCCCCATTGAGCAACCTTTTGAGCTAATCATGCATACTCTGCTATCCTTGCAGGAACACCCTATCTCTCCCCAAACTGCTAGAGAACCTGCTTTGGTAAATGTTGATTAATAATATGTTGTCAAAATTGTCCAACCAATCAAGTACCTAGTTTGTTAATAATATGGAAGATGCTTGACATCGTCCTCCCAGACTGGACACTCTCGATATAGCCTCCATGTGAATGCATCCATAAGATCAATAGCATGCCTCCAATACCCAACATCATCGACCCAAGTTTGCGTGACTGTGCTTCCACATATGTATAATAAGGTAGCCATAACGGCAAGTCCTTGTCCATTGTTGGTCTAAATACAACTATATGCTCCCATGCTCACATCATGAGCAGAGTAGTCCCACATCCAATCGACTGTGCATCTCTATATGCAACATTGTGCAATTGAAAGTATAACATTGCAAGCATGCAAGGTCCCCACGTGTATACTATGGCATCCTCTATAATTCCTATGAGCACCTCGCCCCATCACACTAGATGCCAATTCAAAATCACCATGCCTCCAATAACATTGTAGATAACCACAATGAGCCTATCATATCTATTTGTTGGAGTACCCATTAGATGTTGTAGTCCTCAACACCAAGAAAAGCTACATCTGGAGTATCAAAGTATCTCTGAATAGCTGCTAGCTCGCGATCAAGATCGTATACAACTCATTCACCATGAATAGGAAGCCTCAGTATCCTCCAAACATCCTCTAAGGTCATAATCGCGTCTCCAGTCGACAGATGAAATGAGCTCATCTTCAAGTGCCATCTCTTTGCAAGCACTGTTAGTAGTCCCATGTTAGCCTGAATCACAAGAATGAAGGTCTCATGATACAATCCCAAGGCATGTGGGACTTCCATCTCCTCATCATTCAAATGGTCTTGCAATTTGAATGAGGATGGTTGGCTCTCTCATGTGTAAATCAACGAAAGTCTCACCTGCACTCACAAAAAGCATATCATGTCAATCAAGAAGCCTAAATGAACCTATTGAACCTACTACATATTGAAAATTTTGTCAAAAACTAAGTAAATTTGGTCATCAATCAGATGCATCATACAATCTATCAAATGTGTCACACCCATGCAACGTACATTCAATTGTGAACCAACTAAACACATGCATCACAGTCATTCACATGCGTTGCGAGAAAACACATGCATCGCCCTAGCCTACATAGGTGGTGCAATATTACACATGCGGTGCACCTAACACTTATGAGCAACCTAAGCATTACAGCTATGTTTTTCACTTGCATCACACCACACATATGTGGTGCATTTTCCCACACATGCGGTGAACATGTAGACACATGTGGTGTAGAAACTGCACTACATATGTTTGGTCTTCTTTGACCCCCTAAATTTGGAAAAAAATGAAAATTTTCAAAGCAACGAAAGATCACATATCGTCGTGCTTGAGCCCTCTGGCCTTCTAAATGTTTGTACTCAGTATCCTCAATGCGTTGCGACTAGTATAGGTGACATAGCTCCACTGCTCCAACTCAAAATCTCACCCCAAGCTCCTAGAATCATAAACTCAAAATGCACAAATGACCTATTTTTGGATCCTATAGAGCCTATTTATAACCTTTTTGACCTAAGAGGTCCCCCCTGCTTCATAGCTGGATGCATCAACTTTCTCCTTCAAACGCATATATCAAGCCCTAAATTAACCTATAAGCCTAGTTTTTCATTACCATTGCATTCACACCTATCAAATTGACTTGTTAGTAAACTTGCCAAATTTTTCAAAATTTGTCAAATTTCCCTAGGGGGCATCATCCTATCCCACATTAATTGGGGCATGTTGGGGCACACTGGGACAAGTCTCGAGTCGATTTTTTCTGATTATTCTTGACACAACGCTCAAAATCACATTGTATCAAAGATGGGCAAAATGTAGACACTGAAAAATGTCCCGAGCATGCAAACAACATTTTTTCACTAGTTTGAATTTTTTTTGCATAATCAAATAATTTTATTTATTTAATTATTTCCTAATGTCATATTCTTCTATTAATTAAATAGTTTTAAATTATTTAATTAATTCATTTTATCTTTATTCTTCTTTTGATTAATTAAATAAATCTTTTATTTAATTACGTCACTAATTTCCCTCCATTCTCCTATAATTAAATAAATTGTTATTTATTTAATTATTCATTATCTCTTTCTTCTATAATTAGATGAATTCTTATTTATTTAACTATTTATCACTTTCTCTTATCTAAATTAAGTAATTAGAAATAATTATTTAATTATTTACCATTTCCCTCCATCTATTATTAAATATTTGTTTTCAATTATTTAAGTATTTCATATCCCTCTTTTCTTCTATATAAAATAATTATTTTTAATTATTTAATTATTCATTTTCCCTCTCCTAAATTAAATAATTGTTGCAATTATTTAATTTATTCCTATCCGAGCCCTATCTCTCATTTAATTCATTGGATTTTGGTCCATGCTTCCCATCCTTATCTCTTTTCTTCTCAATTAATCTCATCCATTGATCATCATGCATCATCACTCAATCCTCACCGTCCATTTGATTTGGATCTCTATAAAAGTAGGTTATCAATCTCATTTTAAGGTTAACCACAATCTTCAATGTTTTAATATCATCTATCTTGAGATCTTGCTACATCAACATTGAGCTTATCATATGTCTTGTACACTACATATTTAAGAGCAAACAAGCAAAATTGAGAAGAGCAATGGAGGAGAATCAACTTTGGCATAGGAATTGAGGTATTATTGGTTTATTATATGATTTCTATTGTTATCTTGTGCTTCATTGTTAGATTAGGGTCTCTATGGATTGAATTTAGGTAGTTTCGTGGTTGTTATGTATGATTCATGTCTTTCCCCCGATTTTCCTAGTCCACACGTTGCACTTGACACATCTAGGGAGTTGGCACATGTTGAGTGTGAATCATCAATTACACAATTTGTAGGACAAGATTTTCATGGCTCAACTATATCTAATCATTGACACATTAGTTGGTAGATTGTAGGTCTAGATGACAAGTAGCAAGACCAACTTAGTGCCTTCAAATCTTTGGTTGAATTGCATCTAACTTTGTCTAAAGCATAAGTCAAGGATGAAGGAAAACAATGCCAAGCTGCAAACGTAGAATGAAGACTATATAGGAGGCATACCATAAATAAGAGGAAGAACTAATTTGGAAGGAAGATGACAAAAGGGAATAATTTGAGAAGAAATGACAAGGATTCAAAAACATGACGTCAAATGCTACTTGTCAGTCTAAAATTGTTTGCAAAAGAACTTGCGATTGGACATATATTTTTTGTCACATTAGTTGGTTGGTCAAATTAGTTGGGGCCTCAACTTACACTACTAAATTTAAAACTGTGCACATTATATGATGATATATTAGATCTTTTGAATTTATCTTCAACCATAGCTCTTCTTTGCATTTCTTAGCAAAGCATACTAGATATAAGGGCTTTATGGTAGAGCGATTCCAAGCTAGGTGCTCAAGTAAAATCCATGGGAGGAAGCTTTGCCACATGCACATTTAGGAACTTTGCAATTCTATTGCAATAGATCGTGTTTAAAGATGAGGAATCTTTATACAAGATTAAGGACATGGTGTAACAATTTATTTAGGTGCTTGGCGTCCAACCTCACATAATGGAAGGTCCTTTTACATAAAACAAACTTGAAGGATGCAACTAAATTGATGCAAGTACATGTAATTTTTGTATAAGTTTTATAGTATGGGGTTTCTTTTTAATTAATATTGGTTTTATTCCCCATTCATCCAATTTTTCTTGTATATAGTGTCTTGAGAATAAAGTACATTATTCGCACCAAGTGATTGTTGGTGCCATATTGTAATTCATATTGCAATTCAAAAAACGATAATGCTTAGGTATAGAATATGCAGTGTTTGGTTAGCATCGCACATAGATAGGGATATATATAGTGAGTGGTCTTTCAATGTATTTTGGGATCATGATGCATGCATATATATTTGGATTCATAGTTTACTGCCAATATGCACATTGCTAATGTTATATTATGCATGAATAACTAAGGTTTCTAGGGGACTTGCGTCTATGTATACCCCATGATTGTAATTCTTTTGGACACACATCAAGATTGAATTCATATTTTCTTGATCAATGTAGAGGTGCTCATACTTATTGAAAGTTTTTTTTACAAGTTGTAGCTTGTAGATCACATTTGAAGATGAAGGACTCACTATGCTTCCAATGAGACTATGTGAGATGCAAGAATATCAAAGTGTTTAGGCGTGGGTCATTACACACATAGGGAGGATGACTGACAATCAATAAATTTACTTATTTCTTATATTTTTGGTAAGATCTACATCTCCCCATTTTAAATTATTCTCTTTCTAAGAAAAGAAAAGAAATAAAATATTTTCACGTTTGTAATATTAGCTTTACAGTTTCTAACAATTATCACTTTTCTTGTAGATAACAATGAAAGGTACCAAAATAATAGAGGAAAACAAAGAGACCATACAACAACTACCATCCAAAATTTTAATATTGTTTCTTAGAAAATAATATATAATTTAACTTCATGCACTAATTCATATTGCTAATGACCTTATGGGCCCAAAAAAGAGTAACACAACTCAATATTAATTGAATATCTCAATGCCCACAAAGTTGGACATATATTTGAAGGAGATATTTAGATGAAAGACACAATACATGAGAAGTCTTTTATTCTTACTTAAGAGATTCCAAAGGAGAGATGACGATGACTTCAACTTCACTAGCATCATAATCCATGATTATGGACAAAGAATGACTCCAACAATAACTATTCACATTGTGGATTTCATGTCACTCCTAAAATTGAATATGATGCGTCTGGGATTGTATTTTGGTATTGAATTATAAAGTACAATTGAAACCATACCCCATCTATGCCAAGAGTATAGTTTCATACCAAACATCACAATTAAATAATTGTTAACAAACATATATGACATTGCAATTAGAATTGTAGATGCACTTATAGTTGCTACTAAAAGAACAAATTTCTAGTATATGTTTGACACCAATTATGGTAATTCTTATTATGACAAGGACAAGTGATAATATGAATACATTTCTCAATTGTGCTTATTTGTAATCTCACTTCTCTCATACATTTATTTTGTCTAAACTCTCAATTTCCTTTCTATATTGAATAGCTACGATTAGATCCAAAATTGGTACAACATTTCTCTATAATATAACAAGTTCTAAGAAATAAATTTCTTGCAATGTTGTTTAGAAACATAGTCAAATAAGCTTCTACAAATGACAAGATGCTCCTCAAATGGAAATCAACCTACATTGGCCAACTCACACAAACACATCTTGGATCATCTATAGAGCTTATTACACTCAACATTTGAGGTAACTACTCACATTTTAAAATCTTAGCTTTATCATTGAAAATAGAAATATCAGAATTTTAAAAAACTTAATAGAATTGACAGTTAAACCATGTAGGTATATGACACCTTAAAATAGTAAACCTATTCCCTATTCCATTTCATTAGATAACTTTGAAATACTTCTAGATCAAACTACTTATTTCTATAAATGCAACACATATATTACCTATACTTATTTTATCTACTTAAAAGGTATTATAACAACTTAAAAAAAGTTACATTGCATGATTCCATTGGAAAACCAATCTTCCAACTCTTGCTTCCTTAGTTGCAAAACATCACCTATGAAGAGTACCTCCATGACAAATCAATAATTGTCTTCATATTGTGTGACTTTCATTTGAAATGAAACTTCATTCTAGATAAATACATCATGGTTAATGCAAATTATAATTAATGTTAAAGATAAAATCATTTTATCAAGTATAATCATCTTTGATTTTAAAACATGATGTTGTAAAACACATTTCTTAAATATAATTTACTAACTTTACATGTTTCTTATGTATAGTGCGTGCTTCTACTTTGGATCAAACTAGAACATGATGTAAACCTTTCCACTACTGCATACTTGTTGTATTACAAATATTTATAAGCTTGCAACATGTTTACCATTGCATTTTATCACTAGACAATTATATATATATGAATTTCCACATTTTCTCAAAATTCATAAAATTGTTAATATTGGTATTAGCCTATTGTAATAGTACTATCCACACCTGCTCCATATATCATTTCATATTGGTTTGAAAAATATACCATGTTCCAATTACTATGTTGTCACAAAATATGTTTATTGCATTTCACAATATGTATCTAATTTCTACTCAATTGATTCTATGTAAAAAAAGGCTTGTAACTACTTGTTGGATGTTGTGGTTGTGTTGATGATATGTGGTTGTCATTGATGTTAACACTTTTAGCATTAAGTCATTAGAAGCTGTATATGTCGAGGATATTGAGAAAATTATAATGGAATGAGTTGCAGGTTGTCAGTGGTGAAGTGAAATTCAGTCTATTGGTGAGTTCTGTATGTTGATGATCAGAGGTTGTGGACTAAAGGGTTTGTTGTTGAGTATATCTAGTTTATCCATATCGAGTTTTAGAGATATGTGTGAAGTTGTGATCGAGTTATGAAGATTTATATTCTGTCAGTTTTTCTATTGCTTCAGTTGGTGTTCCTGATTGAAGATAATGTGATTTCAATTAGTTCAGTTGCCGCGGATGCTTCTCTGGTGATTCATGATGTTTGTGGATGTTTTTAGATCGTGCTCTATCTATGTTGCGCATCTGCATTAATCGTTGTGCTCGTGATTGGCGATTTTCTCTTGCGTGTTCATGTTTTTCATGTTCTTGGCCGACATGGTGTTTGTAGCGTGTTGTGGATCTTCAAGGAATTATTTTTGAAGGCGGTTCATGTTCGAGGATGTTGATTTGGGTCTTCACTAAGTTGCGGCCAACCTTGGTTGATTCATATTAATAATTGTTGTTTTGAACCAACAGTTTATATTTTATTATTTTGTTGAAGCCGACATGTAGCGATGAAATTTCTTGTTGCGGATATATAAGAGCGATTGTTTATTCAAAATGAAGTGTGCTTATATGTATGTATGTGTGAATAATATTCTAAATCATTCCAAGGCAGAGCAAAGTGTGAAGAAGTGTGAAGAAGAGTGAAGAAGAGTGAAGAAGTGTTTATGTGCTTAACCAGAACTATGATTAGGCATTAGCAGATGCTATTTTGTCAGTTCAAATCCCTCCGGAGGTAATCCAAATATTTCTGTAAGACATGTCTCCCTTTGGGCAGTTAGCCTTGTTGTAATTGAGTAGTGAGCTTTGGGCAGTGTGCTTGAATGCATGTGCATTCCCCATTTCATTCTTTATACTTTTAACAGGGTATAATCTTGTGGACTAACCTCCACCGTGGTTTTTCCCCTAACAGGGTTTCCATGTAAAAAATGTTGGTGTTATGTGTGTTTTTGATGTGTTGATGATTTATGCTTTCATGATTAATAATAAGATCTAAGAATAAGGTTAATAAATTGAATAAGTTTTAAATTTTTGGGACAACTGATTCACCCCCTACTCTCAGTTGTCTGCCCTTGTGTTGCCAACACTACTTGGGTTCTATATAATTCATGTGGTCCAATTGTGAATATCTAAAACTCCAAGTGCAATTTGACTCATCATAAAATTTGGAAGGTATTTGACAATTCATATCTCATTATTTAATATGATCAAATCATGATATATGATAAAGGAAATCCCTCTTGAAATTTAAACTATAATTTATTAGAGAAGATGTTTGTTAATTTTTATAAATAAATAAATTATTAATACATTTCATAATTTTATCCTTAGCCTCAATCTTGGCCTATGATTAAGAAGCACTCCCTTCATTCAATTCTTTGAATTCTCAACCCATTAGTTGTTATTTGGGAAATATGGAAAGCAAGAAACAAAAGGAATTTTTAAGACAAAATACACTTAGATTCATCCTTAAACACATTAGAAATGGTAATGGTTGAAGTGGTAAACAAGAAGTCCTTATTACAATCATTAAAAGATAAATATTTCTCCTCTTGGCATGAAGAGATGAATAACAATTGACAAAGACTAAAATTACCCCACTTTAATGGGGATGGTAGAGTTAAGTCACCTAATCTTATAAATGATGCCATTTTGATCCCCCCAAATCGTAACTGGGTCAAATATTTCAAAGGGGCTTCAAAAAGGAACCTCAACGTTTTGGGTGCAAGATGCATTATCAAGAATGAAAATGGAAATCTATCATTGGTGTAGCATTGAAAAAAACTCAAAGAAGCACAATCAGTGAAGTTGAAATTCAAGCCCTCATACTTGGCCTTCAAATATGCAAAACTTTCAAATAAAAAAATGTGGAAATAAAAGAGGAATCTATCATAATTATTAATGCAATGAAAAAGAAAAAATCACTTAATTGGAAGATCAACAACTTATTATTATAAGTGTGGCCTCCTCTAAGATAATCTATAGAATTTTGCCATAGATTATATATTTATAGAGATAAATGTTGAAGAAAATTTTCTTGCAAATAATCCCTACTATGAAACTTTTTCTCCTAGGAGAAAAGAAAGCTACAAAATAACCCTTTAGAATTAAAGGGAGATAAAAAAATTGATAATATGATCAATAAACATATATAAAGAATATTTATATAAACTTTAAAAAAAGGAGGAATAATTATTTATTTAAATGAAACTTTTGTGAAAGAGTGTGATGGTTTAGAAACCACCCCTTAAAAGGTTAAATAAACTATTCATGTGAGACTTGAAAAGGGCATGATCATGCAAAGAAGGTTTGGTGGGATCTAGGAATTCAAAAAAGGGCACATAGAGTGTGTCCAACTTGGGGTACAAAGTATACCCAGGATTGTCCTTGCGAGGGCTATTGTTCATGTTGAGTCACTAATTTGGAGCATGTTAAGTAATTACTTTGGAACATGTTGTGTTGTGCATGTTGAGCAATAGTAATGGAGCATGCTATGTTTTGAATAAGAACTATTTCCTCACTGAGTGTGCCATAGTTATAAGGGCCAAAACCACTATAAATTCTTGAGGATGAGAGTGACTATTCTAAGTGCTTCAATTTAGATAAGTTGAAAACCTATTTTATTCAAAAAATTTCATAATTAAGTATAAAAAAGATGGAGTTATTCTATTCATAATTTTCTAAAATATGTTATTTGTTTGATTGAGATCTTGTTCATATTGTTAAATGCTAATTAATATATTATTATTGTTGATCTTAATGTTCTTAAGTCTTAAGCTAGTTAATAATGATAAATACATATTTTTGCATATTTGTATTTGAATTATAGATATACTTTATAATATTTAAACTTAGATAATAACATTAATAAATATTACATGCACCTCAAGGTATAGACAATTTAATGTTTTTGATAAGGTAAGCAACATTTACAGGGTGTTGTACCCTTTACACGAAGGGTCCTCGGGGCCAAAAAGGAGCTAGTTCAAAACAGGACATGAACTAGAAAGAGCTACAAATAGGAGCCACAAGGCTCGAAAGAACAGGCCAAACAGGCCACACACAGGACATAACCAGAACACTAACAACCGACAGACAACATGTCAGAAGAAGTATAAAACTAGACAACCCCATAATCTGGGCAGATAGGACTGACTCCTAAAGCCCGAGGATGTGGTTTGGGGAGTCCCTTTTTTTTTTTCTGCATAGTGGACCAAGAAGGCCCGGAGCCAAGGTCCACTGAACGAGGCGAGGTGAGCGAATCATCCATAGCCACAACAGACGAAGAGCCTACACGCAGCGAAGCCGGTAGTGCAAAAGAGGAGTAGAGAGCATTCAGGGGATTAGCAACAGTGTTCAGCAAGGGACAGGCAGAATCAGTCGGCGCAGCGACAGCAGATCGAGGCACTGGAACCACAAAACAGACAGCTGGAGGAGGAACTTGGGGAGCCTTAGCCACCAAGGAAGAATCCTCCTCAGAGGGATCCTCCAAAGGGGGAGAGTTCACTGTGAGATGGTCCGAGAGAGCATCCTTCCACCAAGTAGCAGTGCCTTTGCGACAAGCAATGGGGCAACTAGAGGCCAAATGACCAACAAAGAAACAATGCCTGCATTGAAAAGGGAGCCCCTCATAGTCCAGAAGCTATTTCCAAGGTTTGTCCTCCACCATCAAGACCACATCACCATGGAGAGGCTTGGAGATGTCCAAATCGATTAAAATATGAGCCACCGTAGTATGCCCAAAATCCCGAGACGTAGAATCCACCTTCAGGAAGCTACCAATGGAATTTCCAATGGCTTCAAA
Organism: Sequoia sempervirens; assembly: GCA_007258455.2. Classification (NCBI taxonomy): domain Eukaryota; kingdom Viridiplantae; phylum Streptophyta; class Pinopsida; order Cupressales; family Cupressaceae; genus Sequoia; species Sequoia sempervirens. Next base: position 20,460 of record VDFB02012183.1, read on the forward strand.
ACAAGAATCCTCCCAAAACTGAAGAGGGAGATTCAACAAATGAACCTAGACTGGTATGATATTTAGTGGCTCCGTAAGAGGGTTGAACAAGCGAGTCTAAGGCCAAATTTGCATATAGACAATTTAATGTGAATTTGCATATCGATGTAATTTTCCACTTAGTTTTGTGCCCATTTGAGGAAAGTACCTTTATACATTTACATAGTTAAAATGGTGATTTTTTTTGCAAAGTCTGGTCCCTTTCTTCATAACATTTACTTATCCTCTTACACACTTGAACCAATAAACTTATTCCTTACCTTGTCCACATGTAAAGACACATATACTAATATATTTGTCATATCGATACAATAATTACACATGTACATATTTTCATGTACTTGATAACCACTCTTATTTGGCGCTTTTTATGTTCTTAGTCATTTTCTTAACTGCAAGGGGAACTCATGGTTATGGATTTGGGCATCTCAAATTCAAATTTTGATTGACTTCCACCGTTCATTTTTTGTCAAGGGATAGCTAAACACGAATTTGCATGATTTATAACTATGTCCTTGTATTCAAAGGTTTTTAATGCATTCATTTACACATCCAAGAATCTCCTAGTCAAGGAACATATCATTTGCATTGCAACACTTCACTTAATGCAACAAAAAGATATCTAGAGATCTACTTGATCATCCTAGGAGTATGTGCATGATTGAAGAATATTGTCTTCAATCATTAACACATATTTCTATTGATTGATAGGAGAATATATCCCCTTGCAACATGATGACAACCGTTACAAGATGTACTTCTAAATATAGCTAGCCCTAGAAAGTAGAAAAGACAAAATAATTAAAAACAAATTAGACAAAACAAAAGTTAAAGTTATATCAACTACCAAGACATTTTGGTGACTATCAGACGTAAATCCACATAGAGAGGATTTTTCACTCCTAAAATAAAACATATTCATCTACATTTCACTTTAGATCCCAAAAATACTGTTACTTCAAAACCAGAATCAAACTTTATTCATTCTTTAATCACTTAATTAAACTACTTATCAACAAAAACCACATAATTTATATTTGTTACATTATATCCCTTATAAACTACATTGCTTAGGTAGAACAACCTATCGTCCTGCCACTATCCCATCAAAGAAGAAAAAACTATACTTACACAGTAAGCATCCATTAGAATGGAGAGCTTGTAGCAGTCCACAGTCATTATTTGGCGCTTGCAAATAGTAAACAATGGTGCTCTAACAGGGGAAGTAGCACAAAAAGCCATTCGATGCGAGGTCCAATGACAAGATCCATAAAGGGTACTTTCATTATCGATGCAGTTAGAATAACAATCATAATAATTGAAGCATGACCCCTTATATATGTACTGCTAAATCTTGAACACCACCCACTGTAATCAATGGCTACTGCTATTATGGACAAATTTTCAAAATCAGTAAGTATTTCAATAATTTTGTCAAAAACAATTGAATACAAAAAAATATTTTTATTTCTACTCGTCTTAAAAGAAGTTTTAGGGGTAGGGGGTCTAGTTCGATTGGCTAAAACATTTTGGGTAAGAGGTCACGATGTCCAGTCTCCCACGTCCCGTGATACCGGTCATTGAAAAAAGTTTACTAGACCAATTTATAACGAGGCTATCGGATTCCTGCAGTCTTTAAAAAAAAGGGAAAATAAGTTTTAAGATCGATGGAAGAGAAAAGTAATCAACTTTACTAGAAGCAAAAGGAACCATGAGCAACAAAAATACCATGTACGTATATATTCCCTTGGCCATATGTTCAACCACAAAATCTCAATCATAATGTATTTAGTGGCAAAATTATTAGTCGTGCTACATTTTATAGCCAAGGCACAACACCTCAAAATTGACTAAATCTCAATGGGGATATCTTCTCTATGTGTATCATTTTGATATTAATCTGGTTATTGCTTGCATCGTATATTCATTCATTGGGATGCTCAATTGAGATTTTGATTCTTTTGGAGCATTTCTATGATGGAATCAATATTTCCATTATAACCAATACACGAGCTAAAGAGATGCTTTCTATGTTAAATCTTTTATTTTTTTAAAGATGAATACAAATATAATTTATTTTAATTTATATAAAAGATAAATGAGAGCCATGTCTAAAATGAACATTGTGACTATAACTATGATGATGCTTAGAGGGAGGAGAAACATCTAATTTTATAGGAGATGTCCACACATGAGCAATAATACTTGAAGGATTAGCTCAATGCTCTCAAAGACTCATCAAATGGATAACTTCCAAAGCAACTTTATAGGCTTGGACCTAACTCTAACATAATATTAAAGCATATTATGGACTTTATTATACAATTTTAGTGAGCATCCACAATAGTTCTTGAATATAAAAAAAATCTTCTTTTTATATGATGAATATATTTTTCATTCTAAAAGCATGTTAGATTATGGTAAATCCAAAAAGTATTTTAGGTCAATCATCTAAAAGAATCACATGTCAAGAGAAAGCTTAAACTCAAATCATGTAGCTAAGTCCATGCAACTTGATCACGTGCACAAAACCAAAAGAGATGCTTGAGAGTTTATATATGAAGAAAAAGGACAAAGGGAGTTGGAAACACCTAGATGCATAAGTGAAGATTTAATGGAACAACCCTAGTAAATAAAATGCCAAGAAAATATGTTAGTTTGGACTCCAAAATGGAACTTGTGTTGTCATTGAGTAGTAGTGGATTGAATATTCCACCTACCATTGACTTTATATGCCATGGGTAAGTGAGGGGAAAGCCATGAATATTCTTTAAAAGGTTTGTAATTTCTAAAAGGAGTGTCACCTAGCTACCACTTTCAAACCTTCCACCTAGGTTTGGTGCATCTAATCACAACCTTATGAAACATCTCTAAGAAATTGATTCCAAAATGGTTTGAAATGATTCACAATCATAATTGCTAAGTTTGTATTGTCTTTAAATCTTAGCTAAGGAATCTATATTTTAGTTTCTTTGGAGAAGAGTAAGATTTACCAATGGAGAAAATATTCTAGAATTTGATAATTTGAACAAGCCACCATAGGAAAACCACAACTAATGATTATAGAAATGCAATATGAGTACTATTTCAATCTAGAAGCAAATGTATTTACAAGGATACTCAAGTGTGAGTACAAATGGACATATAATTGAATGTATAACCAATATGGAATAATATGAGATATAGTCATATGTGCTAGCTAGGAATTTGGTAGCTATAGCCATATGGATGCTTAGCAATCATACAAGGGGAGTCTCATCTATAAACCAATTAGTTAGGGTAACAAGTTTCTTTCTTCGAGACTTAATCAACAAAAAATCATGAGTCCCAATATAGAGGTAGCCTCCCATTCTCTAAGGTCTATAAGCCTATGCAAGTTAAAATATAGTCGGAAGGAGTTGGTTTAGCCTTGAAAGTGGAGGGAAGCCCAAAACAAAATATAGAGCTCAAGGTTGAATTGGTAAATCTAAAGATTAATATTTTGTAGTATAATTCCACCAAATAAGGGAAGTAAAAGTCACATGATACATTTACAACCTACCTAAGAAATATTATCTTATCATAGGTGCATACAATGGAATAAAGTAATAAATTATTAAGTGTACAATACAATATTGCATTCACACCCCATAAACATAGCTTAGATGAGTAAGAAGGATGGATAGATGTGTCACAATAAATATGTAACCATGTTAGGTACACATGTACAAAATGATCCCTCAAAAGAAAAGAATGAGAAAAACTATAGGAAAAAATACCTCTAAGAGAGGAAGAAGAAATTAGGGTTGGATGATCCCACTCAAATGATTGAGCAAGATAAAACCTCTTGTGAAACAAAAATTCCCCCAAAAGAGAAAAGAAGAGAACTATGTAACCCTCATCATTGTGTAGTCTCTTGCATTGATGGTAGAAGCTCAACACTGAATATTGAAGATGATCTATAAATGTTGAACAACATTTTTCCCCTTACGAAGAAAGAAACACAAAAATGTATGCATGATATCTTCCAATTCCTAAGAGGCTCTTTTATTCTTTCATATGCTCGTCTTGCACACCATCATCTAAACACTCATTTGAACCATCTTCTTCATCTACATCCCATAATCCATCTATCCTTTCTTTCACATTCTTTTGTTTTTCTTGAAATTCTAAACTTATCATATTTTTTAATTTTAATGAATGTATATTTTCAATTACTACTTTGTCTAATTAGTTTTCACCCAAATTCAAAGGTTTAAGTTTTGATATTGGGGTCAATGCACCCACAATTTTTTTATTAATTATGACCTCAATGTTAGATTTGGTTTATAATATGGATTTCTAGTTAAAAATTTAACTTGTGGAGCATCCTTGCTTCTACGCTCTCGTATACAAAATTAATTTATAGAGCATTGTTGCTTCTACGTGCTCTAGCTGGGAACTAAAAATTCTATACCCTTTCTTCATCTATCCATAAAATTATTAAGTTCTTTTAATATATCTACTAAATTGGTCAAATTTTCTTCTAGTGTTTTAGGTGAATGGTTAATTGTTCAAATGTTCCATTATTATTGGACAATAGAATAACTATTTGTTAGTCTATTGGTGGAATCCCATCATATTTGGAATCAACCTTCTTGATGCACTCTTTAAAGGCTTCTCTATCCTTATACATCCTTCTATGGTAGCTTTATTTTCTTTCCTAAGTTTTTTTCAATCTTCTTTCTTCTGCCATAGACATTTTATGAGCCATCTTGATTTCTTCAAAGAAATGGGCTCAACATTTTGTTATCTCCTTTTACCATAGTTGTTTCTAATTTTATATTTAACTAACCCTTTTATCCATCCTTAATGGATCAATCTAAATTTTCCTTAATGGTCACATCTCTTCAAGATCTTTTTTAGGATCTCCACATTCCATTATCAAAACTTAGGTGTGTATCCCCTCTCACAAGGTAGGACCTAGAGTATGGTACCACAAATATTATTTACTAAATTAAATGTTGTTAAGACTCCTTTACTTGGTAATATTCTTTACCAAAAAAAAATCCTTAATATTGTAGTTCCTTCCTACACACCACAAACTAGGGCCTTGACAAAGGAACCAACTATTGACAGCAAAATGCAAACTTGAGGTCTAGATTGATTATGTTAGAAAACTACCCTAGGATGGTGCAATAGAAAGGGAATTAGAAATAGTGTGCTAGATAACATATACACAACAAGAAGTTTTGTTGTCTACTTTATGTTAAAACATGAAAATTGTATTCATACATACAACAAATATACTCTAATAAGAAAGCAGGGATGGCACAAACGAAGGCCAAAGCAGGGATTAACCCTAAGGTGACGGCGACGGCGGAAGGCGTAGGAATTTCTATGAAGAAACCAGTGGATGGTGGGAATGGCCTTGACCGAGGCAAGACTGGTGATGCTGATCATGGCAGAGGCAATTCTTCTGCTCAGGTGACTTTGTTGGCTCTGAGACGAGTGCAGAACAAGGGTTTTATCCTTGTTGCTAATGCCTTATCCGTTGTTCTGAAAGCAGCGACGGTGGAGGAAATAGACAATACTGCTTCCGAGCTTTCATCACAGGGGGTGATTTGTAGGTTTAAGGGTTTCTGGCCGAGCCTCCCTCAACTGCATTCATGGATATCAAAAGAATGGGAGCCTCTAATCATTTTCCCCATGGCTAAGGGGTTTTTTGTTGCCAAGTTTGACAATGCTTAGGATAGAAACAAAATTTTATGTGATCATTTTTTTAGTTGGGAGGATAATTTTTTGTTAATGATTAAGCCTTGGCACTCTGATTTCAATCCTTCCTTTGAAACTTCAATAAGATCCCAATCTGGGTTCGGTTGCCTAATCTCCCACTCCATTTATGGAATGATTCTCTTTTAGAAGAAGTGGGTGAAGCTCTTGGAGATTTTCTGTTAGTGGATGATGAATCCTCTGATATTTTTCACTCCACCTTTGCCCATATATTAGTGGAAATGGATGTTTCAAAAGGGTTGCCTGCTGAGATTTTACTTAAATCTCCTAAGGGTTCTTGGGTCCAATCTTTGGACTATGAAGGGGTCCCCTTCCGTTGTCGAAGATGTTTTAAAATTGGTCATGCTACTGCACAATGTGGATTAGAGAAGAAAGCAATAATGACTACATGGTGGAAATGTGTCTCTCAACAACATTATACAGTTGAGAAGAAACAAGAGAAAAATAGGAGCTTTTCTGAGGTGGTTGCATTGGATTCACAGGTTCATGGGGCATCCTCTTCAGACATCTCAAATGTTGGGGTTGTTGTTGATACCCCAGTTGAGCATATGAATGGATCTCAAGCTGCCATATCTGGTAGTCTTTCTGATAAGGCATTGCCTGCTGGAAGACAAACTTATGAAATATTTACGACAGTGGCTATAGGAAATTTTCTTCTGGATTGTAGTATGCAGGCATGGCATGCTAAGGCAGTGCAAGTGGAAGAAGGCTGGATAACTATAAAGGGCAAGAAAGAAAAATTATCTAAGCCTTCTTTTGACATGACTCTCCGCTCCCACAAGAGTAGTTCTAAATGTAAATCTTGAAGTGTCTTGTTTGGGGGATTTTTTCTTGGTTGGCTATAGGATTTTTTTGTAGCTCTATCTTTGGTTGTAAAGGGTTTCGGGTCCCTTCAAAACCTGTTTTACACCTTATAAAAACATATACACAAAGTAAGACTTCAAATAATTTTATACATTCATTAACACTAGAAGATGGATTTGCACAAATATTCATCATATATTGTTTGCACATTATGCAAATGTTACCACAAGCATAAATATTTTCCTAACATATGCTTGGGTATATTCTCTTACAACTATTCTTTTCACATATACTCTTCATACACATACATCTATCATATCATTGTACAATACATATATATGTACATGAATACATAAAAGGACATGTCATAGATGCTTGATATATCTCTTGGTTTGGTTATGTACAAGGTGATTGAAGGTACCACACTTTCCTTCCAATAAATTTATCTCCCTTTATATTGTGCAACTTTAACTACTACTAGCCTTTTGCACCTTTACAAATTTTCACCATTGGCCTCCACTATGCCACCTTTTGTTGTTTTCAACCTGATGGTATCGGTGTGCTTTTCTCTAGAAACAATAATTATAGTTATCATTGTGTATAAAGGAAATTACATGCATTTATGGTGTGTAAGGAAAGCATGGCATGTAAGATATATTATCGAGGCATAACAATGTCATGAATATGTGACAAAGGTGTGATATCGTATGAATAACACATGATGAATCCTTACTAGGTAGATATTCATCACTATCACAAATCATAGGATCATCATGAAGCTCATGAATAAATGATATAAGGGTATATAATCGGCAAGGATGAGCACTAATAAACTCCATGAACCATGGCCCAAAGATTAAACATGACAATAAAATCCCTCCATAGAAAATACATTCTTATCCTTCTAAAAATGTCACGAGAATATATAAAGGATAGATGGATGACGTACAAACAAAAAAATAACATATCAAAATCTAAAATTTATGTGTGAATATCAACAAAAGAGAAAGGCCAAAGAGGATCCACAAGGTAGAATATCCTAGGGTGGGAGGGTAAAATGAAAGATATATGATACTAAGTATAACCAAACTATAATAAAGGTATAATAAGCACGAATAAACCCAAACATTAGGAAATCTTAAAATGAATGAAAAAATCTTAATAATTTCATTTTTTGAAATACCCAAAAATAGTGAAGATATAAACCCTAAAGCAAGAAATAAGGGTAGTGTAATTTTGAATGGGTTCACCAAAATGTAAAGGAAAATAATTTCCCTTGGATTGATCTATGCTAATCCAATGAGATGCATGTATGCAAAAACATAAATTAACCTAGAAAAAAAATGGCTACTTTGAACGTTGATTCAAAAACTAGTTTAATATTAAATTCGAATTACATGGAAAATAAATGTGAAGTAGAAAGACACTTAGCTCTATGACTCAAGAATAAATGATCCATGTGAAGATTCTAGAATCTAAGATATGTTTGGATCAAGAAGATACCACAAGTCTATAACTCACCTCAAAATTAGAATATTCTATATGTATTATAAATAATCCTTTCTATGTATAAGGGTCAATTCTACACTTACAAAATATCTTGCACCTATGTAAATTAATTGGTAATCTACATAAATTTAATTTTTATTTCACCTAATTCACCTACGTTTTCTCAACTTTTAATGATATATTGAAATACTAGTAGTATTTTGAAATGATTGGTGTTGTGCCATAAGGGGACATATTATCATAGGTTAATCCCCAAAAAGTTTAGGTGAAAGAGTAAGGACAACAACACTCTTCAACAATGAAAAATAGGCAACATAAGTTCAACTTTTCAACTTGAAGCACTTGCAATTGATGCATATGTATCAAAATTTAAAATGATGTAAACTAATGAAATGCAATATTTAAGTAAATTAAAAATTTAGTTTGGTATAGTTTTTGTAATATTATCATTAGTATTTAAATTTTGAAAAATGTTGATAAATTTAGTTTGAAGGGATGCCAAATTATGTATAATATTTTTTTTTGTATTTTCTCTTCATTGTGTGAACTTGATATTTTGGTGGCATGATAAATATATATATATATATAAAGTTACATCTTAAAAACATACACTCACTTTAAAGGGATTCTAAAATATATCAACTTAATCCATATTCCCTCTAGTGGAGAGGTTTTTTTTAAAATTCAAAATAATTTTTACTATTTTTTTCGAATGTAATTAACCTCAACATTTGGGGATGATGACCTACTCATCATGAAAATAAAAAAATATTAATGTCAATTAAAACATAATAAAATATAGAAAAAAACCAAATCTTGGGAGGAGAGGAGAGATTTGAGGTGGATGGAGGAGACAAACAATCACCTTTTATTGTCGACCTTGGAATAACCTTCTTTTCTAGAATTGACTATGATTAGTGTTCTTTAGTCCATCTGGTTGGATTATCCTCTTTTTCCTCTTCATTGTGGCATTGCTTGTTTGGGGGTTGTTATTTGGTTAAGTCCTTGGTTAGATGTTTTAGGTGTTTTTTTGGGTATTATTTATGTTTTAAATTGATGTTTTTTGAATTGGTTATTGGGTTGATTGTCCCACCATTTCTGAGTAGTTATCAATTGGTCTACTTCTTGTGAGTACTTGGTCAAAGTGTGGGAATTCATGAAGGACAATGGAATGAAAAAATGGAGGAAGACAAAATAAATTTAGAATTCAAAGTTGACCAAAAGAAGAAGTCTTATATGAAAGCCCTCAATAATAAAGAGAAGGTGAATATTCTTGTAGAAGCTAGGTTTAAAGTGCAAGCTGCAGGTGATGGAGGAGTCCTCAAAGGTCAATTAACCAGAGGAGAAAATGGTAAGGTGTCTCCTCCCTTGAGAATTATTCTCATGGAGCCTAACATAGATATGTGTTGTATAGTTGCTAGAGAAGAAAGTAGGTTAAAAAATGTTGCTATTTTCTTTGTTGCTATGGGAAAAGAAAGTATTCCTTAAAGGAAATCTTTTGATGATTGGATTTGAAGTGTTTGGTGAAAAAGCTAGGCTTATATGTTTCATTATGTAGAATGGTGCAAAAAGGTCTATTTATTGTATTTAAAAAACTTATATTATGAAAAAGAGGATTTAAAAAAGGAATAATGGAATGTGGGAAAATTCATTTTTAAGGCTATAGCTTAGTTGTCGAAAAATTAGAACAAAGAATTCCTAGCTTACATTGTGCCTAGATGTATTATAATTAAGAATCTTTTGCCTCAATTTTGGGATTTCGTTCAACTATTGTAGCTAGTGGGAAAATTCCTCTAGTTAGAAGAAACTAGGGCCACTTTGCCACACATGGATACAAGGGTCCTAGTTTCTCTCTCACATATTGTTGATATCATGGAGGAAATAGGAATAAACATGGGGAAATATATGGTGTATTATAAAATAGAGATGTTGGGACGGATAAATGTTTGTTTCCTTTGCAAGAATGAAGGAAAAAAAAGGAATTTCTTGAAAAGTAAGACAAATAATAATAAATACAGGCCTCGATTTAGAGATAAAACTAAATAATAAAATACACTAAAGCTGATACCAATTTAGATAATCAAGGGAAAGAGAACTCCATAAATGATTATGGGGAAAAAATAGAGACAAGAATAAGATTCTTAACAAGGATAAACATAATATAGAGGATGCTAACAAGAAAATTGAGGACATTGAGGTGGTTAACCAACATAAAAATAACTCACTAGAACTTGTTTTAAAAAATAAAAGAAATACTCATAGTAAAGAAGAAGAAAGCCCAAGAAGTTTTTAAAAATAATAAAAGTGTCAACTCCACCTAATTAGAGAAAAGGTGGGTAGAAATAATTAAAAAAATGATAATACCTTGGAGGGGAGAAAATAAAACATTGTGATAGACAACCCCTTGTTTCTTAGTGATGAGGAACAAGGATTAGAAATTTATAAAAATTAAGATAAGAAAGATAGGAAGATGAAGAGGAAATAAGTGAGTAGGGAAGATAGTGGCCCACAAAAATAGGAAAAAGGGAAAGTATGAAAATAACCCTAAATGCTTTGACAAATTATATAAAACTTAGAAAGCTTCCAACCCCTCTCCAAATAATGATTCTAAAACACATTAGTTGGAACATAAGGGGATTTGAGTCTCCTAATAGGAAATATATTATTAGGAGTTTTTCTAATAAGATTTATTATTTGAACTTCCTTCTTAGATTCAAGAAGTCAAAGCTATTGGTTTCAATTGGAGATAAATTTGAAATTCATCTAGAAAGATACTATTCGACTTTGCAGTAATGATGATGAAGGGAGAGGGGGAAATAATTTTAATTAATAATAAATGTGCCAACTATGTTAAGGAATATAGTTTCTCTCAATGTAATAGAGGTGCCTAGGCAATCATTTAAGAATACAATATGAAGTTTGGATTGGGCTCAATTTATGTAGTTAATGACTATAGAGAAAAAAATGAAATGTGGAAATGGTTGAAAACACTCCTAAGAGTCATGTGGATTGTGGGAGGTGAAGTTTAAACACGATATAATAAAAAGAAGACAAATGTGGAGAAACTAAAATGAATTGGAAAGGGAATGCATACATTTTCTAGAACAAGATGAAAATAAGTTTAAATCTTTTTTACCCTCTTGAAAATGGGAAATAAGAAATAAAGTACATATGGTATACTTGGTGCAATTATAAAAGGAGGGAGAATAATATATTTAAGACTTGATAGATTCTATGCTCAAAATAACCACTTTAGCTTTGAGATGATTGATAATGAAAATAGTGTGAAGGTTCACCCTTGCACCATTTTAGATCATCATCCCATTGAGGCTAGAATTTTGTTTTAGGGTAGTAATATTTAGCATCAACAAGTTGAGAAGAAAAAACATATTCAAGCTTAATATGAAGTTTCTCAACAATCAAGACTACAATGATGGAATCTTCACATTGAGGGAGATTGATAGGAAATTTTTGAGAGGGTTAACACACATTAAGTAATGGATAAGAATGTAAACAATTAAAAAATGTTTTTTAAACTATAGGGAATAAGTTGGCTCTTGATGGAAGATGGTATGCGAATAAGTTTAATTAAGACATCTATATTATAGAGTCTTATGCAAAATGAACCTAACAATGAGGATCTAATTAACTCAATGAAGTCCTGATACCAAACATAAGATAAGGTATGTTTAGACTAGAAAAGGTCAAGGAATGAAGATTGAAGCCAAGATGAATTGGCTTAAATTTGGGGATAGAGGTTCAAAATTATTTTTTAATTTTATTAAAAAATAAATAAATCAAAGAGGTAATTAGGATAATTTGGATTGATAATATTTGGATCAATAACATAAGTAGTATAAAGGAGGAATTCAAAATATGGAAATGGTTGAAAACTCTCCCAAGAGACTTGTGGATTGGAAAATTGGAAATGGTTAAACACCCTCCCAAAAGTCTTATGGATTGAAAATATGGAAATAGTTGAACACCCTCCCAATGAGTCCTATGGGTTGTGGGAGGTGACTTCAACATGAAATAATAGAAAAAGGAAAAATGTGAAGGAATTGAAATATCTTGGAAAGGGAATGCGTACTTTTTCTAGAACACGATGAAAATAAGCCTAAATATTTTTTACCCTCTTGAAAATGGGAGAAGAGAAATCGAGGACATATGGTATACTTTGTACAATTATAAAAAGGAGGGAAAATAATTTATTGTAGACTTGATAGATTCTATTCTCATAATGACCACTTTAGCTTCGAGACCATTGGTAATGGAAACAGTGTGAAGGTTCACCCTTGCACTATTTTAGATCGTTATCCCATTGAGGTGATAATTTTGTTTTAGGGTAGAAATAGCACCAAAAATCTAAGAAGAAACATTTTCAAGCTTAATACAAAGTTGCTCAATAGCCAAGACTATAATAATGGAATCTGTTAGAGTAATAAAGTCATCACTTAATTAATTGGGTCACTTTATGATTTATAAAACTTAAGCTAAACTTAGGAGTGCTTTTATTTCATTATTTTCTTTAATTAATTAGTTACTTTTTGCATGATTAAAGCCTCTAATATTAGAACATGTTGTCTAATTCATTACTATGAGGACACTTGTCATGTTCTAATCTAACCCTAATCTAGGGTTAGCTTTCATCCTTTTCATAAGGATTGATTCATTGTAATTGTATTTCAATTCTCTACAACAACATATTCAATGTGGAAATTGTTCACGTAATGCATTTTTTGTTGTTTTATTAGATTTGAGTTGTTGAACAACAATATCTTACTTATTTCTTCATAGTGTGATAGGTTTATCGTTGTAGGTGATTCTTGGAGTTGTGGGAGTACATTCATCTACTGTAACATGGTATTAGAGCACTAGATTTGCAACCACCTTGTCTGCTTTTTTCAAATAAATCAACTCATGCATTAATATTCATGATCCGTGGTCAAATTTTGAGCATTCCATTGAATCTAGAGCTGCTGAAATAGTCAGGTTTTCCTTTCGTTTTGTTGAAAAAGGCCTTCATTAGTAAGATCTGTGAGGGTTTGAAGTTGATGAGGGTTTCCAGATCCAAAGCATACCTGCAATTTTGGAGTGTTTTGAGCCCAAACGGACCTCACCATCACGTTCAGAGCGCCCAAAAACCCCAAAATTGACTGTCAAATCGTCGAAATCAGACACAGTGACTCTGGGAGGCAATTTTTTTTCATTTCTGGGTCATACGGCCTAGTACGACACACAATCCAAGAATTAAAAAAAAAAAACAGTGTTAATGGCACTGCCGTCAGTAAACCACTAGCAATTAATGCTAGCGGCTAGTCTAATTGCCAGGTTTTCTCCCAAACCCTTTTGGAGCAGTTTTGGTATTTTGGCCATAACTTTTGCATCCGAACTTGGATTTTCAAAAACGAAACATCACCAGAAAGCTAGTTTTGAGCTCGATCCAATGGTGTAGGTGTTTTTTTTTTGGTTTTTATATTATGTTTCATTTTTTTCCAGTCAAAGTCAGATCATCATTTTTCGTGCTTCTGGGGGCATATCTTTTGCATATGGTCTCCATTTTTCGAAAACGAATAGGCGTTGGAAAGTTGGTTCAGTGATCTACACAATGATTAGAATTATTTTCCTAGATTTTTTCCCAGGTACATTTTATTCATCTTTTTGTGTTTACACAAACTTCTTAATTGCTTGGACATTTTGGCACTTGGGAATGCTCTGTTTACATCCTTTGGCTCTATTTCACATGATTTTCATGCAGTAAAGTTAGTTTTCTTAGATTTGTTCATTTGAAGAGTAATCATGGGTTTTTTTACTCACCCTTTAGTTGTAATCCTAGAACGGGATAATTGAGTCATGGGCAAAGGGCATACTTACACATTGTAGGTGGCTTAATATTTTGCCTCATTTATATGACCTCATACTTGAACCAAAACACCAAGGAGAAAAATAGCTTGGGATATCATTAGAAATCATTTAGTAGGACTTATATGTTCTAGTGTCGATTTTGACACTATGTGTGCTATATCGGACATTGATTGTCCCCACACACTTTGGAATCATCTTTGGGAGATCCATGGAGACCCCAATCTCTCTCCATACCTAGAGGATTTTGCTTTATATTGTCTCTTACCCATGGCTACTACAAATTTTATACCCATTGATGATGCTACATTAGAGTCCACCTAGAGTATCTAGTAGGTCTTGCACATTTTGATGGATCAAAGGCTTGTCTCCTAGTTTTGACTCTTCATACTAAGATTACACATGCATCATCCGGTGTTCCTGATGACATCAATATCACCACATTGGCCCCTATGGATTCAGTTCAACATCATGACCATCTTGGTCATTCATTTTCTACTACATCATGGGATTCTTAGCTTGCAGACACATCATTGTTTTTGAGTCTCACACTGCAGATCTTGAGGATTATATTGAGGAAATACATCCCCTCTATCTTGACAGTAAAATTATCATTGTACGCCCACCATTATCAATGCATTTAGAGGTTGTATTTCAAGAGTCTTCACATCAGTTTAGATTTGACATCATTTGTTTCAGTTCAGACACAGAGATTCTTTAGCATCCTATCATGGCACACATCTTGAGACATATTGGTTCATCACTCTTCACAGGGTTTCTTCGAAATCATCCTTTGGATCTGTTTCTTCCCAAGGGGAGGAATGTTATTTACCGCTTTAGGATCTCTTTCTGGATTCTACATCAAACATCCACCATTGCGACATGAGTTTCTTCATTGTGGGGGGGCCTTCTAGTCTCTTTCTATCTCTCCTATGGAGACCATTGTATATGTACTTATGTGATAGAAGTTGTCTTTGGGGGTATCATGTAATCCACCTTCTATCCTTCTTCTATTAGTGCATTACATTCTATTATTTTCTCTCTTTTGGAGGGGAGTTTTATTCCCATGTGGTTTTCTCCCTTTCTCCAGTTATGAGAGTTTCATTTATGTACATGGGTACCTCATCAGCCGTTAGGGCGGGACCCATTCATGCATCCATTCAAGTATTTCTTTATCATAGTTTAGTTTCTCCCTAGTTCATCTTAAGGGGGGGTGTTAGAGTAATAAACTCATCACCTAATTAATTAATTGGGTCACTTTATGATTTATTACACTTAAGCTAAACTTAGGAGTGCTTTTATTTCATTGTTTTCTTTAATTAATTAGTTGTTTTTTGCATGATTAAAGCCTCTAATATTATAACATTTTATCTCATTCATTACTATGAGGACACTTGTCAAGTTCTAATCTAACCCTAATCTAGGGTTAGCTTTCATCCTTTTCATAAGGATTGATTCATTGTAATTGTATTTCAATTCTCTACGACAACATATTCAATGCGGTAGTTGTTTACATAATGCATTTTTTGATGTTTTATTAGATTTGAGTTGTTGAGCAATAATATCTTGCTTATTTCTTCATAGTGTGATAGGTTTATCATTGCAGGTGATTCTTGGAGCTATGGGAGTATATTCATCTACTCTAACAAAATATTCACATTGAGGGATATTAATAATTTTTTTTTAGAGGGTTAACACACATTAAGTAGTGGAATAAGAATATAAATAGTGAAAACATTATTTTTCAAAATACAGGGAAGAAGTTGGCTCTTGATGGAAGATGGTATGAGAATAACCTTAATGAAGACCTCTATATTGTAGAGAGTCTTCTGTAGAATGAACCTAACAATGAGGCTCTAATTAATGCAATGAATGATACCAAACATAAGATAAGATGTGTTTAGAGAAAAAAATCTCAAGGAATGAAGATCAAATCCAAAATGAACTAGCTCAAAATTCCTATTTTCTTGAAATGAAAAACATCAAAGAGGAAATTAGACCAATTTGGGTTGATAATATATAGATCAATAACATAAGTAGTATAAAGGAGGAATTCAAAATGTGGAAATTGTTGAAAACCATCCTAAGAGTCTCATGGATTGTGGGAGGTGGCTTCAACATGATACAATAGAAATAGGACGAATGTGGAGGTATTGAAATGACTTGGAAAGGGAATGGACACATAGTTTTTGGAACAAAATGAAAAGAAGCATAAATATTTTTAACCCTCTTGAAAATGGAAAAGAGAAATTAAGGAAAATGGTATACCTAGTGCAATTATCAAAAATGAGGGAGAAGAATCTATTGCATACTTGATATATTCTATGCTCATAATGACCAATTTAGCTTTGAGATCATTGACAATGGAAATAGTGTAAAGGTTCACCCTTGCATTATTTCAGATCATCATCCCATTGAGGCTAAAATTTTGTTTTAGGTAGAAATAGCACCAACAAGTTGAGAAGAAACAACATGCTCAAGCTTAATACAAATCTATTCAACATTCAAGGCTGCAATGATGGAATATTCACATTGAGGGAGATTAATAGGAAAATTTTGAGAGGGTTAACACACATTAAGCAGTGGAATAAGAATGCAAATAGATATAAAATATTTTCCAAACTATAGGGAAGAAGTTGGCTCTTGATGGAAAATGGTATGAAAATAAGCTTAATGAAGACCTCTATACTATAGAGGGTCTTTTATAGAGTGAACTTGACAATGAGTCTCTAATTGATACAATGAACGATACCAAACATAAGATGAGGTGTGTTTAGACTAGAAAAGATCAAGGAATGCAAATTAGAGCCAAAATTATTTAGCTCAAAGTTGGGGATAAAGGTTTTTTTTTTAAAATTTTATTAAAATAAAAAACATCAAAGAGGAAATTGGGCCAATTTGGGTTGATAGTATGTAGATTAGTAGCATACGTAGTATAAATGGGGAATTCAAAACATTCTATCTATTTTTTTTACCTCCAACGATGACAATAATGAATGTAGAGTAGCAGAAGAGTTATGTAGGAAAATGATTCCTAAAAAGATCAAAGAGAAGGATGTTAGCATTCTAGATAAGGATATTAATAGGGAGGAGATCATAAAATCCATTAAATAATTTTAAAATAAAAAATCTCTAGGAATTGATATGCTTCGTATTGAGTTTTATAAGGAGAATATTGAATGGTCTGGATTGAAGATTTATTGTTGGTATAAATGAAGATATTAGTTCAAGGGGACATTGTGTAACAATATTAACAAATGCATTATATAAAGTTGATACCCAAAGACAAGGATATAGCACAAATGAGAAATTGGAGACTGATCACTCTCTTTAATGTCTCCTATAAATTCTAGCTAAGATATTAGGGTATTTAAGTATAAATTTGTGTCACTTTTATAAAGGAAACAACCAACATGGATCCAACTTGTTAACTTGAATCACTAGAAAGTGACATATATGTTTTTAATTTTGAAATGATGTAAAGTAATGAAATATATATTTTTTATTGTATTTTATGTTTATATGTTCCTTTAAAAAAAATAAAAATATATTTAAATATAGTTTTTTAATAAAATTGATACAATATAATTTAGTTGTTGATAAAATATTGAAAAATGAAGTTAAATGATACATCACTCTTTATATAGTAAAATTGTTTTTCCTTCAAATTTTTTTTGTGTATTTATAAGTTGAAACTTTAGTGTGCATGGATTTATTTTTCTCCATTTTGATAAATATTTATTTTTAAATAAATTTCAAAATTTATGTGTATTGAAAACACAATAGTTTCCATGGGACACCACCTTTCGTCTTAACTAATCCAAAATAGAAAAAATATATATCATCTTGACATAAAATCTTTTTTAGTGCATCATATATATTTTTTCAAATGTTTTAATAAGCTTTAATATTTTTTTCTTGACATGCTAATCAACCTAATATTTTGGTGCTAATGACCTACTCCTAGTAAAAATAAAATATGTGAGACCCCATATGTGTGAACTCTTGTTTGATGTTCTGGTTATATGATTTGACTAACTAAGAGTTTTGGGGATGATAGTTTAGTCTAAAGTATTGAGTGATAGCATGGTTTACATAGGAATGATTTTTTATGTTCTTAAGATTATATGAAATATCTTGGATGTGGGATAGGTGATGGAACTTAGCTAATTAATACTGCTATGGATGTCTTATATTTGTCTGATGATTAATCTTATGTGAATATGAAAGTAACTTTCCATTCCTAGATGCTATTTGATTTTATGATGATCAATAGGTACAAGTTGGTGCTTGATATTTATTAGTTGGATGAATAATCATGATTTTTGTTGAATTGCCATGGATAATATAGAGTTAGGAGTTATGCATGCTAGCTATTTACAATTTGTTCCTAATTGATATGATGTCCTCTAATGTGATCTTTTGATTGATGCATATAGTATTTTTGGATGATGCACACTTTATTTCTATGGGTGGTGATGGTGTGATTATGGATGTTATGCTTTATATCATTCATGTAGTAATCTTGATATGGTTAATTGGTTCGTTTTGAAATGATGAATCATATATGGCTTTTGTGTTAGATCAGTTGATTTGTGATGATATGCAAATGTAATGTATTTATTTTGATATATGTGTGTGTGTGTGTATCATATTGGCACCTCTCGTTGAGTGTACAGGGATTTCTAATACCAAAGGAATTAGTGGGGAATCACTTAGCCACATTGTGTTGTTGCGAGAAATTCTAGGCCTTGGTGTAGGTTCCTATTGGTATATTTGTTATGATGTGTCAAGTTTTATGTGATTGTGTTTTATGCAAGTTTTGAATTACAAATTTTTAGAATGAATTTTAAATGTATTTTTAAGGGGTCTAAGGTGTGTTTTATGTGATAAAATTTGGCTTGGGACCTAAAGGTATGAGTGAGAAGGTTATTTTTTTGTTATTTGTGGTCTTATTAAAAGTAACTTAACCTTCCTTTTGCCCTCACTCATAGAAGTGACGAAAAAGAGAAGGTCATTAAGTGGTTGTGGAGGATATGGGAGGAGGTTATCTCTTCCTCTTTATAACTCCTTCCATATGGAGAGGAGGGGGTTACCTTGCTTATTTTATTCTTTTGCACTTTTGTGATCTTGTTTTTGGGGAGATCTTGGGAGAAAGAAGAGGAAGAGATTTTGGAGAGAGGAGGAGGCTTTCCATCTAAGAGAGTCTACCATTGTTGGGATTATAGCGAATTGAGGTATTCTTCTTCTTGATTCTTTGCGAGAATATATATGTAAGATTGCTTGTGAATGTTTTGATTAAAGGGTAAATGTGTTGTATTTTATTGTGTTATTTTTATTGTATGTGTTGTGTTGTTGTTTGTGTGTTCTTTTAGGAGAGTTGACCCCCTCTTGTATAGAGAAGTTTTTGGTCCTCCACATGTAGGGGTCTTGAGTGGGAGCGACTCCCACACATAGGGACTTTTTTTATTGGGATATGAGTATCCTTGTGGGTAATGGCCATTACCAAGGTAAGGGTATGAGTACCCTTACATCTATGAGATATAAGTATCCCTTTGTATTCACAAAATCTGAGAGGGTTGGGGGGGGGGGAATGTGTCACAAAATCTGAGAGGGGGGGGGAATGTGTCACGGTTTTCTTAGGCTGAGTCCTTTTACGGTCGGTATGAGTATCCCTTTGTATTCACAAAATCTGAGAGGTGGGGGGGAGGGGAAATGTGTCACGGTTTTCTTAGGCTGAGTCCTTTTACGGTGGAGTCCAAGTCCCTTTGCATCAACTCAGGCTAGTCTCGACGTGGTAGATCATTTGATCTAAGTTGGCCATCGAGGAGATTTGAGGCCTGGGTGGTCGGCCTTGGCCGCCACCACAGGCCTCGACCAACCTGGGAGAAAATAGCGTTAGCAAGGCGTCGCCCCATCCCGTTTCCTCTGTGACTTGTTTCATCTGGCTCTGTGCTGGAAGCCCAACCTTGTCGACTGATTAAACATGCATACCCTCTACAGAACCTTTACTTTGAACATTAGGGATTTATCCTGGAGTTGGCGGGATTCAATGCGAGGAAACACTTTTGTTTTGGCTCTTCATGTATCTCATCCTATCACGTAAGTTGCAGGGAGATGCAGTTAATAGGAACGAGAAGTAGTTATGACTGATAGGTTTCAATCTCTTTTAAAAGTTTGGGCAATGCGGTTGAGGAGTAAATTTGTGCTTCATCGATGCAGTCAAGGAATGAGTATTTTACAGACTCAATAAATGAGGCAATAACAGTATAACGTATATGTTAATAAGTTCCTTATGTCCGTGGAAGTTAGTCGGCTGAATCTAAGGAAAGTTTGTAAAACTAAGAACGTCAGTTATGCAATGAATAGGGGAGAGGATTTAGTAGTTGAGCATTCTAATTTTGTGTTTTTTAAAATTTTACGTGAAAATTTCAAATCACTTTCAATTTTTTTGCAGCAGCTTAGGGGAGAGGGGCCTATAGTGGAGCACCCTAACTTCGTGTTTCTCAAAATCTTATGTGGAAATTTCAAATCACTCCCAATTCTGTACAACATTTTATTTGGCAACTCATGTGCTTCTATATTTCATTTTAGGGCCACATCATCAAATATGATGCCACATTGGCATGCTTTTTGTTGAGGTATCAAAAAGGCCCAAAAAATAAGTGAGACCGATAGTGGTGCACTAAGTCATGTTTTATTGGTGCGCTGATGTGGCATCACATGATTTGTCACTCTGCATACTTTATGGATAAAAAGTGTTTTGCAATTGGATATTAAAGTGCTCAATTATGGGGCCCACTGAGGACTACTTCTATCCCCACTATTGGACCTGCTCCATTATGCCCCTCTCCCCTACTTGACAAGTCCCTTGCTTATAACTAACATTTCAAGGCCACATTATCAAATATGATGCCACATCAACATGCTTTTTGTCAAGGTGTCCAAAAAGACCCAAAAAAAAGAGAGAGTGATACTTGCGCATCTACATCATGCTAATGTGGCATCACATGATTTGTTGCTTTTTAGATCTAAGGAATACATTTCATCTAATTATGGGTAGTCATCATCAACACTAACAACATTAAAATCACAACTATTGATCCAATATTGTTAAAAATATTGGACATTATATAAACAAATGTTATCACAGCTATTAGAACATGCTCAAGTATTGAGTCCTTAAAAGTTTTTTATGAAGGAATTAGGCTAATATAGAAACTTAGGGATAAAAATTTTAGTTAAGGCAAGGCAATAGCTAGCATAAGAATTTTGATAGTTAAGCAAGGGAATTATACTTAAGATTATAATAAAGGTATGAAAAAAACTAGGAAATGTAGATTTAGTTAAATTTCTTAATGGAATATAAAATATAATTATTATTCTTGATGGGTTAATTAATCAAGAGCTTCTCACATGATAGAGGAAGTTAGATTCATATCAAATTATAAATGATGCGGCTATATGAATTGTCCACAAATTAATAAATAGGTTTCTTGTGAACGAATTTTAATTTCCGGCTTTAATACTTGACTTTATACCCTTGAACTTGAATTATAGCCTTGTTTAATTATTAGTGTGTTGGTAAATGAACTATTTAAGTGTAATAATATTTGTAATTATTAAATTAAAACTCGTAAGAATTTAGGATGAAAATATTTAACTATTTACTTAGTTAAATAATAGTGAAAAAATAAGATTTGGTGTGTTAGTCATTTATGTTAATTATCAATTAATGTAAATATTTGCTTTAATAAGTTTTAGTAAATCATTCTCACGTTGGTAGTAATAATTAGAGTTTGAATTTAACATTCTTTGAAATGTTCAAATGCACATAAATAGTAATTTAGTTCATAACAACATATAATGAATGAGATAACTAAATCTTTCGGATCTAGTGCTATTAGTTCCATATACTTGGAAAATGAATTTTATTAATAAAAATATATAAAACTAGAATTTGGAAACTTATTTCAATTAGGCAAATTTTAAGGCTCAGGTAAAATTGATAATATCATTCCAATGATTAGATGGGGAAATCTTATCTTGATTTAAGCTTGTGCCTTAAACTCATAATTCTAGATAGTCCAAAAAGTGTTATTAGAATTGAACATTAGGTGTACTTTCTATTTATTTATTTATTTTGGTTCTTAAGGAAAACTTATTGCCAAGTTAGAATGGTGTAATGAATATGATTTGGACATTGTTATTATAATAATGTTAGAGTTAATTTCTAATTTCAATTTGCACTTGAATGTTTTACTTGTTATAGTTTCACTTAACGTTTTAAACTCCTAATAAATAAGTTTTAATTTTGCTTTAGTATGTTCTTTATCATTTGACTAGTATGTTATTTATCAATCGACTAGGGAGTAAACCTTGTTTATCTTGAGATCTTTTGGAGGGAACAACTTACTAGGATAGCTAAATGATGGGTTAACTTCAAATTTAGTTAGTTTTAGAACTCAAAATTACTTTAGGAGTAGTTCTAAGTTGAAAGTTTTGATAATTGTGGTTGTTTAAGTTGGGTAAATTTTTCGTGCATGACAAAATATAGAATATAAACAATAATTAAACTATTCAAAAATATACTTTTGAAAACTACACTTATAGATATATACAAAAAGATATTTAAAATTTGAAGAAAATAATATTTACATGAGTAAGAAGTGTTGAAACTTCAAGTTTTTTGAATAATATTTTTTTGGTCATTTGGCTCCAAAGTGGTGCTACATATGTATTTAGTGGAAACTTCCACTTTGAAAAGTTTTGGCTCATATCTAACTTAACTAGGATGAATCTAGCTAGACCATATAAGTTTGACCAAAATTAATTTTTAGTTAGAAATACTTAAACTCACTTGTGCTAATAAGTTGGCCAAAAGTGTGACATAATTCTATACTTTTATCCATTGCCTTTTAGACTTATTGACATCCTCTCAAATTCCATAAATACTACTCAAATTGGCTTCATAAAATGCATGCATATATTAGAAAATTTGATCACCAATTGGGATGCAATGAATTGGGCTAGGATAATGGGTTAGAATGTTGGTATGCTTCTCCTTGACTTTGAGAAAGCATATGATATGGTTGAATGGTCCTTCATTATCATGACACTAGATGCCTTTGGATTTCCTCCCAAGTTCTAGGAGATGATTAAAGTGTTGTTTAAGGATGTTGTTATCCAAATTGATGTGAATGATACCTTAATTGTACCATTCACTCTTCAAAGATCTATTAGGTAGGGGTGCCTCTAGCTCCAACCTTGTTCGTGATTCTCTTAAATGTGTTGAACTTCTTACTTAGAAAAAATAATAATGGTGAGAAGAATAAGGGGTTGTTTATCCCAAACAATGATGCCCTACTAAATATTTAGTTTGCAAATGATATATTTTCTTTTGTGGATATGGAAGAGAGAAAAATTGAGAACATGATGAATACGTTCTATAAAGCAGCTGAGGCAAAAATCTATGAGAGTAAATTAACTCTTCTTAGTTGGAAATAATCTCCTCCAAACTAGTTTAATAAATAGGGTCTTTTATGGGGGCCTAATGAACAATGAGATATATTGACATCCTTTTTTCTAAATTAATCCATCCCTAGAAGACTTGTGGGAATGGGTTCATGAGAAAATTAATTAAAAAATCTATAAATAGAACAAGTATTAATTGTCAATGGCTTGCAAGTTGCATGCTTGTTAGAAGAACATTTTCTCCTACAATATGTATTATGCCTTAGTTTGGTTTATTAATAGTTATCAAGTCAATGATCTTCAGAAAGATATAAGGAAGTTCCTCTAGTTTGATGGAAAATATAATAGAAAGAGGATAATTGTCAAATGACAACTGTGTTTTTTGGATAGAGATAAAGGTAGTATAAGCTTAAAGGACTTAAATAACAAAGGAATAAATCTTGAAAAAAATAGATAATTAAGCTTAATAGATATGAATCTTGGAAGGTGCTTATTAGAAATAACATACATATGACTATTCATATGTATTTGGTGGACAATATTGATTGGTAAAGTTTTGGAAATATATTTGGGTTAGAAAAACCCTAGTGAGAACATAATATTTTCTAGATATATCATTTTTATTGAAAAATTCTTAAAGACAAATGAGCTAAAAATCTACCCAAAACACTTTTAGAATGATTAAGTGGATCTAGATTTTTTATTGCACCAATTTAATTATTGTAATGTGAATGATCTATGAATAAATTGAATATTCTTGGGAATTTAAAATGGATGCATTGAATGTCTTTTTAAATAGAACTATATAGTAGTAAATTCTACAAATATTTGTTGAGTTAGCTCTATGTGAGGAAGGAATGGGCAAGATTTGGTCAAAATTTAAATTTAAATTTTAGAATGTTAGAGGTCAAGTTTGTAGGTGTAGTGTTGATTATGTGAGTGCATATAATTGACCCATCAAATTTTGAGAGTAACATGGTTCAAATATTGCAATTATTCTTCCAAT
>VDFB02012184.1:0-30057 GCA_007258455.2 Sequoia sempervirens
CTTGGTTGAGTTTTTGTAACATACATTTCATTAGATATGGCTTAAATTAGCTCATTTCATGCATTGATAAAATTCAATTTTGCATCTACAATATTTCATCTTTCAGATCATTGCATTGTGTAATCAGAAAATCATTTTGCTTGAAAATTGAAAATTGCATTTCATTTTACATTATTACATTGCATTTCAAGTTTGTATAGTTTACTTTTTCCAAATGTTAGTCTCAATCTTCTCTAATTTTTCAAAGAAAAAGATAGTCAATAAACATGTCAGTCATTCATTTATTTCATTCCCTAGTTATGAAAGTCTCTTATCACAAAAGAGTGAAAATGACAGTGTTAACCTTAAACTTACACCCCCACCTATCTCTCTTATTTGTGTGGATGATGTGATAGAAGAGTATATAAAAATAGATAACCATGATGATTATATTTTTTCTTCCCATGATACCTCTTCTTTTACTGATGAATGTATCTTGGTGAAAGAATATATCATCATTGAGAATCATGTGGATCTTGTTTGCCCTTCTCCTCATCCCCTTTGGGAAGATATTTTAGCACAAGAGAATGAAATTACAGACACATTCCTAAACACCACCTTAACTAATTTCCATTCTCCTTTGGATTTTGAGAATGATTTTGAGGAAGATAAGATTCTAAATGATGAGGATATGTTGGTCTACAACAACCCTCTTTATGATCCTTCCCCTACCTCTCCTATTTTGGAAGACATTAGGGAACAAAGGAATGCAGCCATAAATAATCATGATAATCATACTTCTTCTCCTAGTCTCTCTCCTAGTTGTAAGGAATATTCTTTGATGTTAGAAAACACACCCAATGAGTGTCATGAGAATATCGCTTGTCCCCTTTCACCTAATGCAACCCTTATTGAGCAAGATACTTCAACCATTGATTATTCCCCTACTTGCAATGAAGTCTTTTTAGATGAACCAATCCATGAATTTCAAGAAAATTTGATTCGTAGTTCTCCTAAAAACTCTCCTCCTAGGAAGAATATCATGATTTTAGAAAATGACAACAATAGTAATGTGTCTTCCTTAGATCAAAAGGTGATTCTAGATTGTCCTTCATTAGAGATACATCAAACCAAAACTGTTGAGGTTATGCACACACAAGTGCCCATTAGATCCCCCTTGATCAACGAACCTCATACATACCCCATGGAACATCCTAAGAACCCTCTAATTCTCTACCCACTTTCACAAAAACAACAAAATCAAAACAATCTAAACTTATCGTTTATCCCCCTTCAAACAATCCTAAAACCCTAAACCAACCCGAAATTTTCCTTTACCCACCTACGAACAATGTTTCACAACAATTGAGTCATAATACTATTTCTCATACATATAACACTCAAAACAATCCATCACCACCACAACCAACCCCAACCTCCTTACCTTTTCCCAATTCTATACTGCCTAGTGCTCCTTGATTAAGGGAGTATGATCTTGTTGAGCAACTTAAGAGCACTCCCACAAAGATATCCCTATGGGATTTACTTCAGAATTCACCTACCTATCACACTATGCTTCAAACAACCTTACAACAATTTCATATCCATTCTAATGTGAAACCAACTGACATAGCAGCCATAATCCAAGGAATAAACAATGACATTGTTATCCACCAAAGTGAACTCCCCTCTTTGGGAGTGCAAAAACAAAATGATCCTTTCATAATCATATCTCAATACAAACAAACAGGGATAAAGAGAACTCTTGTAGATACTAGTTCTACCCTTAATGTGTGTAGTGTGAGCCTTCTTGATAGGCTTGGCATTGATCAATTGAACATTGAACTTGATTCTTTATCCATTAAGGTATTTGACAATGTCGAAAAGAAACCACTCAAGGTGATCTTTATACCTCTTATAGTTGGAATGGCCACATTGAATACACCAATCCATGTTATGCCTCATGAACTTTCATGTAATCTTATCTTAGGTAGACCATGGATTCATGCAATGAATGGTGTGCCTTCCACTCTTCATCAAAATGAAATACATTTACAACAACAAAGTGTACACCCTTTACATTGATCCTAGGACTTATAGTGTCTTACAACTTGAGGAAAATAAAGAAAATCCCTTGAACACATCAACATCCACTACACACATGGAACCTGTACAACCAAAAAACAAAGAACAACACTCAAAGCTATTAGATGATGATTGGGGTTCCTTATATTTCACACCAACACTCATGGACGAGTACAAGATCATAAACAAAGATTCAACTGAGGGAAATGAAAATGCAGTCATGACAACACAAAACTTAGACAACCCTTCGAAAGCATCCACCTCAACCACTTTAGACCAAAACACAAAAAATTACACAACAAACTTTAACAAACTTAATCATTAAAAACCACCTAATCCAAAAGCAATGGAAAAACTTTATGGACGAGGTTATCAACTTATGAAACAACTTGGCTACAGTGTCTAGAAAAGTATGTGGTGCTAATGAATAAGGTATCCATAACCCTATAGATCATATCACACAACAAACAAATTATGGTCTTGGATATTGTCCTTTGATATATATTTCCAAGCCTTCACTCAGCATTAACACTCTCACACAAAATTCTATAAAGCATCATGAACTAATATAAACTAGTAGTCTTGAAAGTTATCAAAACATTAAACAAAAGAATACACCTTCGCTTAATGTCAATTTCATCTAGCAAAACACTAATGATTTGAGTTCGCTAGAATTTATACCCACCTGTAATGGAGAGAACAACATCTCACAATCTAAAGAATCTTGTGTAAGTATGACATGTAATACTAAGCAAGACATATCTTTGTCACAAACTATAATATCACCTTCTACCATTGATCAAGAGAGTATCTTGTCGAGACTCCTCCAAGATCACTTGATAACCCTTCCTCCAAGAACTGGAAAGAAATGCTATTACAAGACATCATTTTGTGCCTATCATAGAGTTCATAGTCATTCTACTAATGACTATAACACTTTAAGTAGTAAAATCCAACATCTTAAGGAGTTCGGTGTTCTTCCTTTTGTGGGCGCACCTAATTCCTCTAGTGTTGGAAATTGTGCCTCAACTTGCTAGCTTGTATCTCTGTTCAAGTCTTCATTGTTGGTCGATCACTGGAGTTCATAATTTCATAACCTTGTCGCGAAGTTTGGAAGTTTCGTAACTTCCCGATTGACTGATCTTATTCATTATCATGACATCGGTGATTTCTGTAACTTAAGAACCTTGTCGCAGAGTTTGGAAGTTTCATAACTTCCTGACTAACTAATCTCCTTCATTGTCATGACATCGGTGATTTCTATAATTTAAGAACCTCGTCGAAGAGTTTGGAAGTTTCGTAACTTCTCGACTGACCGATCTCCTTCGTTGTTGCAAGGATCAGTAAATTCATAACTTCTATGTGGGAGTTATGAAGTTTTAGTTTTCTCTGACTGGGCAACAGTGGTATCAGCTTGTCGCGAGGATCGGTAAATTTGTAACTTGTATGCAGTGGTTATGAAGTTAACATTTTGAGCGACGCACCAATGGGTGTTCACTTTGGTGGGGCCATTTCAATGGTTGGTTTTTCCACGGGTGTACAAGTGAGTTGGTAATCAAAAGGGATAACTCATGGATACCTAAAGTCTTTGGGATTTTGTTTATAAACTAGTGACCGTTAATATTCCTCGTTAATGTGGGATGATGTCATTGGTTGATCTTTTTGGCGGTTGAGCGAACTAAATTGGTTTGGAAAGTAGATTCCTAGAAATCAAAGGGTCAAAGTGAATATAGTAAGCAGATCGATTCAGATTGTGTGTAGAGAAAGAAGAAAAAGTTTGGTGTCAGTTGAGCAGACTGTATGTTGAAAGAACATTGTAACAGTGTTGCGATTGACTGTGGTTGGCTGATTGTAATGTTGTTATGTAATATCAGAGAACTAATACCTATGGAGGAGGGATCCCGTAACTTTATTGTAATTTTTTTTTACTATGAATAAAGTGACTTCTCTTTGGTGGTGGGTTTTTCTCCCAAAAGGGTTTTCCCACGTAAATCAGGTGTCTATTCTCTATCAATATTATTGTCTATTCTTCTATGTGTGAATTTTAATGCTTTGTAATCTTGAAATTAAAAATACTCCTACATTATTTCCCTATTAATTGACATTAGGAAAGTGATTTCCACACTAGAGTCTTTCCTTACAAGTGGTATAAGAGCCTGGCCAATTGTGTTATCCTTGTAGGTTGGTTGGGTTTTTTGTGTCATTTATATTCAGTGGGAGTCTTGTAGAAGTCTGGTAATTGTCAAATTACAGATTGAGATAGCACTAGTAAGTACATTTGGAAAGATTGAAATTGAGAAATTCAATGGCAACAATTTTGAGTTGTGGAAACTCAAAATGGAAGATTTGTTGGTTGATCATGATCTTTGGATGGTTGTGTCTAGAACAAAACCTTCTGGCATCAAGCAAGAAGATTGGGATCTTCAAGATCAAAAATCAAAGGGGCTGACAAGACTCTGTTTGGAAGACTCTGTTCTTCTTAATGTGCATGAACAAAAGAGTGCAACCTCCTTGTGGAATAGACTTGGAGATATTTATCAGGGCAAGTCCTTGGTAAACAAGTTTCTCTTGTGGAAGAAGTTGTATTCTTTGAAAATGCAGGAAGGAGAATCTATTGCTGATCATGTGAATACTTTTAACATGTTGATTGCTTAGTTAACATATATGGGTGTGAATATTGAAGAAGAAGATCGTTGTATGTTGTTGTTATGTTCTTTTCCTACCATTTGTAGTACAACATCCACTTTCAAGGTGGAATATGTTGTTGCTTCTTTGTTATCAAAGGAAATGAGAAGAAAATATTCTGAGATGGTGAAGGAGGCTCTTGTTGTTCGAGGCTGATCAAAAGGAAAAGGAAAGAAGGACATGAAATCCAAATTGAAATCAGAAGGGAGATCAAAGTCTCCTAGAAAAAGGTCCCAAGTGAAGTGTTGGTGTGTAATGTTAATATGTAAATCAAAATGAAAACAATAAACACAAATAATAGAACTTTAAACTGAAGGAAAGCTAATTAATTGAAAGAGTAACAAATGAAGCTTCTTCAAAGACGTTTCATCTTTCTCTATCTCCAGAGATTTGTTCAAAGCTGGTGCTCTAAAATTGTGTAAGCTTGGCTTCTCCAAATGGCAATCTGCAGAATGAGTATGCAAAGGAAGTTCTCTATCCTATATGCTGGTGGAGGTGAGAATGCTGATGGATATGCACAGGGGCTGTAGATTATGTACAGGGGCTATAAATTGAAACTAAACTATGTGGATGATTGGCCATGATATGCTATGATTCTAAAAACTATGGATGTTGTAAGACTATGCTATGGATGCTTGAGAGCTATTTGACTATAGTTTCTCTGTTGAAAGCTTCTATCTCAATTCAAAGACTCGGCAGTCCTATTTATAGTTTTTTGCAGGCAAAATCTTGTCTGGCAAGGATCAACGGCTATAAGGTTATCTGGTAAGTTTGAATGGTGAGAGATGGAGAGGTTGAGAGGAAAATGGAAGAGGTTGGGAGGTTGGAGAGAAGGATGGATGCATGTCTTCAACCCACGGGAACAAGCCTGCACAGGAACAGAGGAATTTAATTTTGTTTCGAGTTTTGTTTCCGGTTGTTGAAGATAATCCCCAAAATTAATTAAATAAATAAATTTATTTAATTTCATTTATGTGAGTTTGATTTTTGATTTTAGGACTATAGAAGATTAAATTAAATATTTTGGAATATTTAATTGTGATGTGACTTTAGAAGAATTAATTAAATATTTTGGAATATTTAATTATGAATGGATATTAGAGGAATTTAATTAAATATTTTGGAATATTTAATTGTGAATGGATATTAGAGAATTTAATTAAAAGAAAGGATATTTAATCTTTATTTGAATAAAATATTCAAGACCAAGATTACTAATAATTAATATAAATAAATCGTATGTTTATTTAATTAATTAAAGCGAATAAGAAAAGTGATTAAATAAACTTATTTATTTAATTGAAATGGAAGAATGAAAAAAATATAAATAAATTATTTAAATTTATTTATCGTAGATGAAATTCAAAGATTTAGTTAAATATTAAAAATATTTAATTAATTACTAGACTATGTGATGTGACCATTTTCAGGTGTATACATTTTTCTCCTCTTTGAAGTGATGTGTTTTACGCATTGTTTCAAAGAATTTTAAAATTTTCCCCAGATGTTGACATTCGAATGTTGATAGGTATATGCCCCCTCGAACGATGAATCAATAAGATTTTGATTTTTTGTGAATTTTTTTGAATTTTTAGATTTTTCGAATTTTAATTTTTTTATGATTTTGAAGATGTCAATTCATCGTTTGAAAATGATGATGTGAAGAAAATGACTTGAAAAAGATGTAAGATGAAAAATTAATGACTAAAATTGCCCCTGCTATATTAAAATGTGATAAAATGCCTGAATTTTGCCATTAAATAGGTTAAAAATGTCATTTTCCATTTTAACCTAGTAAAATTTGTAAATTTTGAGCTCTGAAGAGATAATTATGGCACTTCCGATTCACCAACACCGTTTCGAGCGTATCCGACGACATCAGCGGCCAGCGCACTATGGGCCTCCGGTATGTACCCCATGAAACTCCTGATTTTTGAAAATTTTCCATTCGTTGCATGTTTTTCGATGTTTTGATTATGAAAAATTGTGTTTTAGTGCCCTTAAGAGTTTCCATAGTGCCCATGAAAATTTTTGTAGCACATATAATCCTGTAGCGCATTTGATAACTTTTGTAGTGCCCTTAATGTTTTTCATAGCGCATTTGTTTCTGTAGCGCCCATGATGAATTCTATAGCGCCCTTAATTAGTTCTATAGCGCCCATAATCTTGTAGCGCCTATGAGAATTTTTGTAGCGCCCATGATGTTTTTTGTAGCGCCCTTAATTGAATGTTGTTGTGAGTGATAAATTTGTTCCCAAAGTTGTTGGAAAACAAATAATAGCTGATAAATTTGTTTTTAAAGTTGTTAAAAACAAACGTGATTTATGATTATCTGCTTTCCATGATGATGAAAAATGAATAGTTTGATTGATTTGTTTGCCTCTAAGGTTGTTAAAAACAAACGTGATTTATGATTATCTGCCTTCATGAAAATGAAAAACAAATAGTTTGATTGATATGTTCATTTCTAAAAGTTATTAAAAATAAACATGATTTTGCTTATTCGCTTTCCATGATGATGAAAAACAAATAGTTTGATTGATATGTAGATTTGATTGATAAGTCGTGATGATTTGATATTGACTTTGCTTTGCCATGTTGATGTGTCAACAGGAGAGACTGAGCGTTTTGCAGTCACGAGAGACATTCCCAAGTACATGGACATTGATTCCACATCTATTATAGTCAGATCGGGATGTGGTCAAGGCATGTGGATTGAGTTTGTTACTTGACATGCCTGAGGTGCGCCTCAACAGAGCTCTATTGACAGCACTTGCAGAGCAGTGGCATAGTGATACGAACACATTTCATTTACCGACCGGAGAGATTATAGTGACCCCTGAGGACATATATCGTATTTTGAGGATCCCAGTGATGGGAGAGATAGTGGTCTTTGATAGCCGAGAGGCTGGAGGAACTAATGCTTTGAGGAGGATTTTCAGAGATGATCATATTGCTGGATACTCCATCCCATGGGGCGAGATGACAGATACATATCCACCTTTACCGTCCATACTTGCAGGTTTCATTAGAGGTGTTTTGTGCCCTGACCATAGGTCGAAGGGGTTCGCAGTCAGGTGGGGCCGTGTGTTGGAGAGTATGGTGATGCAGGGTACACGGTATGCGTGGGGGACATGTATGCTTGCGCATTTGTATGATGAGTTACATCATATTATATATGGTAGAGGTTAGAGTTTTGTTGTCGGTTGCTCGTTATTATAGATATGGGCATGGGAGAATTTTGCTGTCATGCGACCATTGACTTGAGGACAACGGCCAGCTGGTCGATCATATAGATGGAGATATGCTGATATTATTGCTCAGCCGAGACTGGGCAAACTAGATCATTGGCAGCGTCTCTTAGATGGTCTTGATACAGTATGTTGGCGACCATATTTAGAGTGCAAGGCATGGCCAGAGGATGCGAGGGAGATACCCTATGTTTGTACATCCAGATATCTTATTGGGCATACTTCGTGGATTATTGAGAGATTTCTTTCTGGATGAGTAAATCGGCAGTTTGGTCAGATTCAAGGTATGCCTATGGGTTCTGCCATTTATGCACAGCAATAGCCAGAGCTTGCAATATGGGGTCCACGGGTTTCCTATGAGGCAACAGTGGCAGAGTTCACCAGTTTAAGAGTGGTGATGTGGGATTACCGAGTTGATGTCCTTGACGCAAGGATGACACTAGAGTATAGCCAGTATGTGTTAGAGCATCTTGCACCGCGTATGTTTGATCCTGATGAGCCTATTGCACCTGTTGCTATACAGAGACGACGACAGAGAGATTCAGCTTCAGAGGGTAACGTTTTAGAGGGAGGGGATGATGATGATATTGGAGATAGTGATGATGATTCAGAGGGAGATGATGAGGAGGAGGGTGGAGGTAGGGGTGGTGGTGGTAGGAGTGGTGATAGAGGTGGTAGGAGAGGTGGTAGGAGAGGTGGTAGAGGTGGCAGAGGTGGACCACGGATGAGACATATGGATCCATCACCTTTAGTAGATCCAGTGGTGTCAGGTCAGATATCCTCTCTACAGAGTACAGTGTAGAGCTTACAGAGTCAGCTAGCACAGGCACAGATCCTTATTACACAGCTTCAGGGACAGTTGACTTCAGTTACTACTGAGAGGGATACAGCCAGACAGCGGGGTGAGCAGGCCATTGCTTTGGCGGATAGTCTACAGAGAGTAGCAGCTAGCACCCTACCTAGTGATATGATGAGAGAGGTGACTAGAGCCAACCGAGAGGCCGAGTTTTATAGGACCAGATATCATGATGTTGTTCCACATGAGCAGAGGGAGAGTTATACACAGTCACGGTCTACTCATAGTCGCTCTCGGACTACCAATAGGGGTGTGACATAGCCATTACCTCCAAGAGGGCCATCAGGGACAGGTGGAGTAAGTCCATCAGGTGCAGGTGGTACAGGTCCCAGACCAGCACCATTAGAGGATAGCACTACCTAGTGCATTGTTCATGATGTTTTAGTGATACTCTTTTGAGACATTTGTATGCACCCTGAGATGATCTCATTTTTGATGATGTTATATCATGTCTAGTTGACATCCTTGTACATTTTGACATTCATTTTTGAGATATATGAAATGCAGCAATGATTTATGATGAGATAAATACGTTTATTTTCTATATGCATGATGTGTTTTGATGTGATGGTTTCTCAATTTTATGCTTATGATGTATATATATGCATGATTTATAAGATGAATGAAATCTATTGATGAATGATTATATAAATATGATGGATGATATAATTTATGAATGCTTATAAATGTTTTGATTATGATGTACGCTTTCGATTTTTTGATTTTTTGATGGAAATATGTATGAAATGATGTATGAAATGATGTTTTTGTGAATGTCAAAATATACTCAGTCATGTATGCGAAAAGATATGAACCATTTGATACTTTGCCAACTTTTTGGGAAATCTAAAAATACAAAATGCAGATTCTAACATGAATGCAATCTATACTAACCATGCAGGATATTCGTACAATATTTCCATTTGGAGAACTTATTTGTGCTTTTTGTATCATCATAGAGCATTGAAATGTTGAAAGTTAATACAAGCATCAAAGGGTATGTTAGCACCAGTGATGACCTGAGTATTACTTTCATGATTTTTGATATAGCAAGTTAATACAAGCATCTAGGTATAATTGAACCAAGATGACCTGAGTATTGTTTGCATAAACAAACAAGAGTTAACCAATTTCCCATGCAAATTCTGAAATGTCATCAATGATACGTAGTAGAGCATGTCTCGCGACCAATTTGCATAGTACTAATGATTTCCTCACAAACAACAGACAAAGAAAAATCATACTCCTTCCTTGCTTTTCTAGTTCAGTACATCATTGAATTGCTCTAGAGATATGATAGAAAATCAAACAACCATTCAAATTTTGCCTAAAGTATTCCAAACATTATTCAGATTAAGATCATCCAACTTGGTTATCAACATTGATGTTTGTGTTTTGATTAACATTGTTTTGACCACGTTGTTTGATTTCATTAGCATTGAGTGATTTGTTTTGATGTTGTGGTTGACTTGATGCATCAATGTATGTTGTGTTTTGGCAAACCATCAATTGTCCGTTTGTGATGTTCTAAAAGCTCATTGCCCCTCTCTTGTTTAGTCTATGTTTATGCGTTTTGCCCTCAGTGTAAACACAACCTAAGGAGTATGGATATGTACAAATTTCATCAAGCCATGATGAAACACAAGGATTCCTGCCATATGATGTGGATATGAAAGATATGTACAGATGATAGATATGAATGAATGATACCTAGAGTGAATGCAAGACATAAGCTAATAGATAGAGGAGTCTATTTTGATTACAAGTAGCAACTGTTTGCCAGGTTTTCACCATGTGTTTTTATTGCACTTTTTCAGGATTTTTCTAATGTTTATGATTTTTTCAGGACTTTTTATGATTTTTTTTTGGATTTTTTCAAGAATTTTTATGATTTTTTTGGATTTTTAGGACTTTTTATGATTTTTTTTTTTGGATTTTTTCAGACTTTTTATGCATCTTTTTTTTTTGGATTTTTTTAGGACTTTTTATGATTTTAGACATAGAATTTCTTCTGCTAAATGAATGCTATTGGATCGCCTCTTCAAACAGGTCCCCTTCGATGTGGATAACCCGATATGCACCGTAACCGCATGTCGCAATGATGACAAAATGGACCGCCGCTAGGTTCAAATTTCTTTCTCTGGCCTTGGTTGATTACGTGGATTTTCCTCGGCCTCTAAGTCACCCACTTTAAAAGTTCAATCAGGGTTTTAATCCCTGCGGATTATAACTATATACAACTCGTTGATAACCCTTCAAATGGTTAGTCAGATGTTGACGCCTTTCATCTAACAGCCTTCTAGCTCTTGTAGATGAGATACTCTGTAGTCTTCATCATTTATCAGTCCCTTGAGCGAGACCCTTAGCGAAGGTATTTCAACCTCTAGTGGTAAGATCGCTTCTGCTCTATAGACCAAGGCATATGGTGTGGCTCCTGTTGGTGTGTGAATGCTGGTTCTGTATGCCCACAAAGCTAGATTTAATTGAATATGCCAATTACGACTGGCATCATTTACTGTCTTCTTCAAGATCTTCAAGATTGTTTTGTTAGAAGCTTCTGCTTGACCATTACCTTGTGGATAGTAAGGTGTAGAGAACCTATGTTGGATATGAAATCTTTCACAAAGTTCATCCACATCCTGATTCTTGAAAGGCCTCCCATTATCAGTAATGATAGAATTTGGAATTCCATATCTACAAATGATGTAATTTAGGATGAATGAAGAGATTTGTTTACCGGACACGGTCGTCAAAGGAACAACTTCGATCCATTTTGTAAAATACTCCGTAGCTATGATAATGAATTTATGCCCATTTGATGATGAAGGATGAATTTTTCCAACAAGATCTAGTCCCCACCGAAAAAAGGCCATGTCGTGGTAAAGGTTGCGCCTCGTAAGGTGCATGAATAAGATTCCCATGGATCTGGCATTTAGAACATTTCTTGACAAAAGTAAAAGAATATTTCTCCATGGTAGGCCAGTAATATCCCATTCTGACAAGTTTCTTGGCTAAAGTCAAACCACTTGAATGAGTCCCACAAATACCACCATGAACCTCTTGTAAGGCTTTTTCAGATTCGTCATGTTCAAGACATCTAAGGAGTGTACCATCAAGACCACATCGGTAAAGGATGTCGGCGATCAAGGTATAACGAGATGATTGGCGTATGAAATTCCTTTTTTGATTTTAGGATAAATCCGGAGGTAAAATGTTGTCTTTCAGGTAGGAATAAGTCTTGCCATATAAAGGTGAGTCAGAACCCGTTAAATGATATATGACTTAGGTCTCAGGATTATCATAGGCAGGAGAAAACAATTGTTCCACCAAGAATTCGTACTGTTTTTGATCTTCTGACAATTGTAACAAAGAAGCAATTGTCTCAGGATTATCATAGGCAGGAGAAAACAATTGTTCCACCAAGAATTCGTACTGTTTTTGATCTTCTGACAATTGTAACAAAGAAGCAATTGTAGCCATTGCATCTGCAGATTTATTATCAATCCTTGAGATTTGTGAAAACTTGATTGACACAAAATACTTTTTGAAATCATCCACCATGTTCTTGTAAGGTAGCAACTTATCATCTTTAGTCTGATAATCATCATTAATTTGATTAATGACAAGTTGTGAATCACCGTAGACTTGCAACTCTGTAATCTGCCATTCCAAAGCTATCTTTATCCCTATGAGCAATGCCTCATATTCAGCTATGTTATTTGTGCAAGGAAACATCAATCAATAGGATTTTGGTATGGTATCTCCTTCAGGTGTGACAAAGAGAATTCCTACCCTCGAGCCTTGTTGCGTATAAGACCCATCAAAGTACAATTTCCATGATTTCTGAATTGTTGCTGTGAAAACATCTGCATCAGGAAACTCAATATGCATTGGATTTTCTTCTTGTAAAGGTGCTTCAGCCAACTGATCTACAATAACCTATCCTTTAATAGCTTTTCGATCTACATAGTGAATGTCAAACTCACTTAAGATCATTACCCATTTTGCAAGTCTCCCTATTAAAGTAGCTCTGCTTAATAGGTATTTCAGTGGATCAATCTTTGTTATCAGCTTAACTGTATGAGCCAACATATAGTGTCGCAACTTTTGAGAAGCAAAGACCACTGCGAGGCAAGCTTTTTCAATGAACGTGTAGTTTAATTCATGACTTGTTAGAGTTCTGCTGATATAGTATATGGCCCTTTCTTTACCTGTAGAATCTTCTTGTGCTAGTAATGCTCCCAAGGACACTTCTGTGGCTAAAATATAGAGTATGAGTGGCTTTCCTAGAATGGGTGGAATTAAAACTGGTGGGTTCATAAGATATTGCTTGATCTAATTGAAAGTTGCTTCACATTTGTCTTCCCATCTGAATGGGACATTTTTATGCAATAAATGTGTAAATGGTAAGCTTTTGTCTGCCAGTTGAGCTATAAATCTTCTAATGGATTATAGTCGCCCTTGCAATGATCGAAGCTGACTAATATTTCATGGTGGCGGCATGTCCATTATAGCTTGTACTTTTTCTGGGTCAACCTCTATACCCTTTTCTGAAACAATGTATCCTAAGAGTTTTCTAGATGTAATGTCGAAGACACACTTCTTTGGATTGAGTCAAACATTGAACTTCTCCATTCTGGTAAAGATTTTTGACAAGATTTCTAGATGTTTTTCTCGTGTGTGAGATTTGGCAAGGAGATCATCAACATAATCTTCCATGAATGTATGCATCATGTCATGAAAAATGGTTGTCATTGCTCTTTGATAAGTAGATTTGGCATTCTTTAACCCAAATGGCATTACATTCCAGCAATAGGTACCCCAAGGGCATGTGAACGCTGTTTTATCTTGATCCTCTAGTTCAATTTTTATCTGGTTGTATCCTAAAAATCCATCCATTAATGAATACATTGCATGGCCAGCAGTTAAATCAACAATCATATCTATGTTTGGCAAAGGAAAGTCATCTTTGGGACAATCTTTGTTTAAATCTCTAAAATTTGTACAAACTCTAATCCTTCCATTTGGCTTTGAAACAGGTACAATATTGGAAATCCATTCGGCATAATCAATAGTTCGAATGAATCCAACATCAAAAAGCTTTTTTAATTCCTCTTTGACCAATAAGATAACATGTGGATGCATTTTTCTAAGTTTTTGCTTTACAGGTTTTGCCCCTACATTTATAGATAAATGATGCATTATCAGATTAGGATCTAACCCTGGCATATCAGCATACAACCAAGCAAAATTGATTTGATTCTCCTTCAAGAACTCCATGAATTTTAGGACTTCTTCAACTGTTAATGACGCTGCAATTTGCAAGATTTTTGGTTGCTCTGCTGTACTTATATTGATTGATTCTGTTGGTTCTATCAAAATAGAAGATCTTTCATGATAATGCTTGGGAAGAGTGTCAAGTTTCTCATCTTTCAGTGCCTCAAAGAGGTTTTCACTGTCAAATTTCCTCTTTATTTTTCTCTTGTTATGATCTATCACTGCCATTTTTTGGTTTTCACTGATAGATCCATCTTTTATTTCATTTATTTTGCAGCTAAGAGACTTGACACCCTCCTTATCAAAATCATGAGTATGAAATTCTTGGATGAAACAATTGTTTTCTTCATTAGAGGAACAAAGGAAATTTATAATGTCCTCATCATCATGAAATGTAGGGATGTGGATAGGTGCATCATTGTCCCAATCAATAAGTTCTGGATAAACTAAAGGCATGGGATCATTAGGTTGGGTAAGGTCTTGAATTGTCAAAGTCATGATGTGGCTATCATCTTCATGGTAGACAAGGTCTATGATGGTATTCTCCTGTTGATCGTCAATCTCGTTAGAATCTGAATCGTCCTCACTTGAGTCGTGATCGCTTTGTAAAACATAATCAAGTGGAGGCCTTGAACCTTCTCCTTGTATAAGAACAGGTGCATATTTGTGTATGGTATCAACTTGTTTGTCTCTCCAAAATTCATCATTATAAATGGTGTCCCATTCATATTCATTAGAATCAGTATCTGAACTATTCTGCAATTGGAAAACTGATTCATGAGGTTTATCTGAAATTGATCCTCCTTCATGAGTTGATTGTGCTTGCTGTGAAGTAGATTCTTCTTTATCTTTACTATATCCAAGTCCTGTTTTATCACTTGGATGTATTGAAATAGGTTGAATTGGTTCCACAATTCCTTCTCTTCTTTTTCCTATAGGACCATTTCCTTCATAGCCCATTTTCTGCATGATAGCGTACCCCTTACCATATTGTTCTGTAGGTAACTTAATGTGCAAGAGAGATTCATCTTCATCTTTGTATAGCCAACTTAGGATGTCCCTATCTTCAGCTTCTTCTTCAGTGGTATTGGCTTTAATGAATTTTTCGTCAAAATTTGTGATTGGCACAGAAGCTTGGGATGTAGAGGCTGTTGCAATCTTTTGACTTGATAAAGTTGGCTGACCATGCGACCTCAGAGAAGGAGGTAAGGTAGAAAGAGATAGTGAATATTCACCTACCCCTTTGTCTTTAAAATTTAGCCTAGTGTCAAGATTCTTTGTCAATTCTTGCAGTTGTCCTTGTAGATTGGAAGAAGAAAGAGCAAGAACCTCCCTATTATGTGGCACAAAGACATCTTGAGTTGCTCAAAGATTTGAACAAGTTTTTGTGCTATTGTAATCAGCTTGTATGGTTATTTCTTGTCCATCATATGGAAACTTGAGGCATTGATGATATGTTGATGGTACAGCTTGCATATCATGAATCCATGGACGACCCAAGAGTATGTTATAAGAAAGATCCCAATCTAGAACCTGACAAAAAGTATTTTTCACAACAGGTCCCACTCTGATAGGTAGCATTATTATTCCTTTAGAAGCTCTTTCTTCATCATCATATGCCTTAATAGTTATTTTCCTTCGTTGATCAATTTCATTTTCTGATATTCCCAAGGCATTTATTAGCTTTAAAGTACAAATGTTTAAACCAGCTCCTCCGTCTATTAAGACACATCTAATTCGGTGTTTATGGATCATGACTTCAAGATAGAGCGATGAATTATGTGGATGTATCATGGAGGCATCATCTTTTTCGGAAAATGAAAGACAAGTGGGGGAAGACAAATGTCCCACCATGGCTTGAAATTTGTTTACATCCAGATCAGTGTCGACAGTTGTGTTTATAAGAGCTTCTTCTAAAATATTCTTATGTATGGGGGATATTTTGAGAAGTTCAAGGATGGAGATTTGAGCTGATGTTTTTCTCAATTGATCAACTAGATTATATTGACTTGGAGGGGAAATAATTGTTTTAGATGAACTTCCTTTTAAAACAACCTTTGCTTGTCCTCTCGTGGTCACATTAACCTGTTGATATTCTTATTTTCCCTTAATTTTGATAACATCAACCCATTGATCATCAACATAGATGTGACGGATTATATTGTCTTCAACATTATTTATGCTTTTGGCTTTTGCATCTGATGTTTCTCCCTTTTGATAATTTGGTAAAGGATCTTTGAATGCTTGATGATCGTCATTGGTAGGGTGCCCTTCAATTGTAATAGTGCCATTGTCAATTAAATCTTGTACTAGATTTCACAAAGCTTGACAATTATTCGTTCTATGACCCTTACATTGATGATAATTGCAGTAATACGAGTCATTCCATGATGGTGGTTTGACTCGTGGCTCATAATCTCTTTGTGGTGGTAAGGTGATAACCTTATTATCAAGAAGCTCCTCGAGAGCAGACTCAAGA
The DNA here is from genome assembly GCA_007258455.2 of Sequoia sempervirens. Classification (NCBI taxonomy): domain Eukaryota; kingdom Viridiplantae; phylum Streptophyta; class Pinopsida; order Cupressales; family Cupressaceae; genus Sequoia; species Sequoia sempervirens. The sequence continues at coordinate 16,613 of VDFB02012184.1, forward strand.
GATTGACCCAAAGTGGTAAAATTCTGTCTATTTGAAAAGAATGGAGGTCTGGACGGATTTGATGTTTGGGTATTGCCAAGATTGTTGTTGAAATTAGCACGATTATCCTTGGTGTTTTGATTGGTCATGCTTTCTTGCTTGGAGGTTTGTCCTTGTTGATTGTTGCTTCCTTGTTGGTTGGTATTTGCTTGCTGATTGTTTTGTGGAGCACTTGATAGATTAAAGATAGATGGTCTTGTTCGTAGATTATTTGTATCTACTATACCATCATTGACAACATTTTTATTTCTGTTCCAAAACCTTGTTTTATCGTTGTTGTTTTGGTTAGATGTACTTGGATTATCAAGTTTTATCACTCCTCGTTTAACCAAGGCCCCTTCAATGGTGATTACGTTTTCAATCAACTTTTCAAAGTTATGAGGACAATGAAGATTAAGCCTAGAGCTTAATTCTTGATCTAGGCTATTGATGAAGATATCCATCTTTTCCTTTTCAGGAATAGGACGGGAATATCGTGCGAATAACCTTCTCCATCTTTGCAAGAACGTAGTGAGGGGTTCTCCTACTTTTTGTTTCACTTTATAAAGATCAAGCATTGTTATCTGGTGTTGGATGTTGTAGGAGTATTGTGATATAAACTGATTTATTAACTCAAATTTTTTGATGGGTGGATTGATCTTTGAAAGCCACTCCATGGATTGTACACCTAGACTTCATGGAAATAATCGCATTAAGTAGGTATCGTCATAGGCGAATTCTAGACTCATATTTCGGAAATCCCTCACATGGTCAATGGGATCAGTTTTTCCATTGTACCTATCATATTTAGGGATTTTGCAATGTTTTGGAAATGGGATCATTTGGAGACTCCTATCGAATGGATAAGGAGATATGTCTTCCAAAACATACTTCTTTGTTGTGCCTCCTTGCATCTCCTTTATTTTCCCTTGTAATTCTTTTATCTGTTGAGTAAGGGCACTAAAGTCATTAAGAGGAGTTTTAGGATTCTGTTTAATCCCTTCTATGTCGAAATTGTGAGGTAACTTAGCTCCTTGATTAGCTAATGAAAGAAAATATCTTTCTTTGTTTTGTTCTAAAATTCTTTCCATAAGAGTATGGAATTGGGGATCTTGTTCTGCTTCTTGAAGCTTTTCTTCTGTTAATTCGTCAACATTAAATGTTTCCTCTTCTTTCTCAGTATGGTCACCCATTTTGCTTGTAGTGGTTTCTCCCTCATCTTTTTCCATGTGTTTTTGAGATCTCATGAAGACAGGCATAAGTTTTGTTCCAAATTCTACTCACTTTTGATCAAAAGAATGAAATAGTGCAATTGTGTAATAGATATGAAAGTCATGATAAAATGAAAATTCTATTGACTTGAAAAATTTCTAATCTTTAGCTTGTGTTGTTCCCTAATTGAAAGGATGAAAATCCTGTTGATGGGAATTTAAGCAAAAGATCAAGAAAATGATGATTTTGCACTTTATGAAGTTTTGATCATAGCTTTGTAAAAGGATGGATTTTGTGATGGATGCCTAATGTGATCTGAGTTCTCTATTGCAAAATTTGATTTGGACAAGTAGAATATTCAATTGCAGGTTGGGGAATATAACAGAAACGAATACGTTGACTATGGTTATGCCTTTGAGAAAGGGCTCTTCTTTGAAAGAAAGCTTGTGAGTACAAAGGTTCTATAGCATAATCATCAGTGAAACCTCTAACACAATCATGATACCTATGAAGAAAGGTTCTATATTTGAGTAAAACTTTTCGGCTTTGATACAAGAATCGTCTTTTCTTCAATAGTTTCTTGTAGCTAAGGGGTTTCTTTGGCTTTTTAATCCTTTTGAAAACGGATTTCTTAACAAAAGTTGTAGATTTCCAATCTCGTAACATGAGAGTAATCAATGTGATAGTGAGTGTTGGATGATCTTAATTGAATTAATGTATTAAAAACACATCAAGCAATTTGTAGAGTAGTTGTTTTAAGTACTATGCTAAACATCAAGTGTATGATCAAAATATTTTTCAAAAATTGTTTTAACAGGTTTTACACATGATAAGCATTTCAAACAGACTCACGCTTAGTTGACAAGTAGGTCATCATAGTAATCAACAGCCCACATCTTAAAACTGCGTCGATTCACACAGCCATGTCACCCTCGAAAGGGCGCCCGTGTTTTTGTCTTTTCCAGGTGTGTACTCAAAGTGACGGAAGTGGATACTGGATCCCCTGAGCAAACAATCCTTGGCAGTTATATGGTGAGTATCTTGGGGGTAGATTCTTCCCTCCCCTGTACTGTGATTAATATGATGTTCGAAAACTGACTCGATAAGATACTACACTAAGTTTGTAGTAAGGGTTTCCGTTCGGTGCGGCAAATGATAGACTCCCTCGAGAGACCTCCCTACCTTTAGAACAAAGGCTTTGGGGATGGTTATCAATGCACACTACCGTCAAAAGAGGGTTTCCTCAATTTTGCTTTAAATTTTAGAGTGGGGTGGAATAGCCTGGCTTTGGCTTGAACCCACTTGAGTCGTTCCTCTTGGGTGAGTACTTTTTCCCACAAGAGCAGGCTCTCTAAAAGGTTTTAATAAAATAGGAAATTGCATAAAGGGAAAATGATGAGTTTTGCATTTTGATCACCCAGTTAAGGGGAGAGCATAGGCCTATCACCGTTTAAAACAAAACAAACAAGGATTCAATTTTAAGCCCCAAAATAAAAATTTACTATGCTAGGTGAAGATGTTGCTTCACAAAAACACAAAATTCTTTTTAGCCCCAAAATGAAATAATGAAGTGTCTACCCTAGGATTGCTTCATTTTATTTATGGTTATTGGTTGTCCGCGTGTTGCGTTGGATTCAGTCAAGATGTATTTATATTACAATTTATAGTTCGCAGGTTTTTGAAACATGCGCTATAACAGACCTCATGGGCGCTGCAGGATTGATCACAGGCGCTGCAGGACTTCTCACGGGCGCCGCAGGACTTCTTATGGGTGCTGCAGGAATTATCATGGGCGCTGCAGGAATTCTCACGGGCGCTGCAGGAATTATCACCGGCGCTGCAGGAATTCTCATGGGCGCTGAACTAGGTATGAATATTTTTGAAACGTGTTTCTTGCGCTAATCCATTGTTTTTGGCCATAACCTGTCAAAGAAACCTGCAAAAATATGTAAGAATTAGGGGCAAGAGCCCCACGGTGGGCGCCAAAAATGTGTAATGTTAATATGTAAATCAAAATGAAAAAAATAAACACAAATAATAGAACTTTAAACTGAAGGAAAGCTAATTAATTGAAAGAGTAACAAATGAAGTTTCTTCAGAGGCGTTCCATCTTTCTCTATCTCCAGAGATTTGTTTGAAGCTGCTGCTCTCAGATTGTGTAAGCTTGGCTTCTCCAAATGGTAATCTGCAAAATGAGTATGCAAAGGAAGTTCTCTATCCTATATGCTGGTGGAGGTGAGAATGCTGACGGATATGCACAGGGGCTGTGGATTATGCACAAGGGCTGTAAATTGAAACTAAACTATGTGGATGATTGGCCATGATATGCTATGATATTAAAAACTATGGATGTTGTAAGACTATGCTATGCATGCTTGAGAGCTATTTGACTATAGTTTCTCTATTGAAAGCTTCTATATCATTTCAAAGGCCCGACAGTCCTATTTATAGTTTTTTTGCAGGCAAAATCTTGGCTGGCAAGGATCAACGGCTGTAAGATTGTCTGGTAAGTTTGAATGGTGAGAGATGGAGAGGTTGAGAGGAAAACAGAAGAGGTTGGGAGGTTGGAGAGAAGGATGCATGCTTGTCTTCAACCCACGGGAACAAGCCTGCACAGGAACAGAGGAATTTAATTTTCTGTTTCGGCAGTTTTGTTTCACGGTTGTTGAAGATAATCCCCAAATTAATTAAATAAATAAATTTATTTAATTTCATTTATGTGAGTTTGATTTTTGATTTTAGGACTATAGAAGATTAATTTAAATATTTTGGAATATTTAATTGTGATGTGACTTTAGAAGAATTAATTAAATATTTTGGAATATTTAATTATGAATGGATATTAGAGAAATTTAATTAAATATTTTGGAATATTTAATTGCGAATGGATATTAGAGGAATTTAATTAAAAGAAAGGAATATTTAATCTTTATTTGAATAAAATATTCAAACCAAGATTATTGATAATAACGAATAAGAAAAGTGATTAAATAAACTTATTTATTTAATCGAAATGAAAGAATGAACAAATATAAATAAATTATTTAAATTTATTTATACGCAGATGAAATTCAGAGATTTAATTAAATATTAAAAATATTTAATTAATTACCAGACTATGTGATGTGACCATTTTGAGGTGTATACAATACATACTATTAAAACGTTTACCACAATTTTATTGATAAAATATTTAATTTAATCATTAAAATGCAAAAAGAAATTATGCATTGTCCTCTTAGAAGTAAACACTATTTTTTTTCTTTAGTCTGGCTATGGAGGAGATTCATGCACTTGCCACCAAAATGTTTGGCTGCAAATTCAGAAAACTCAAAGCTTTTTCTGTAAACACAATCTCAAAAATTCACTACAATCAGTTAATCCAATGAAATGTGGTATACCATTAAATTTATGCAGATTACTATCTTGAAAATTCATGTTAGCATATTGCTTTTCGCCTAATTTCATCCTTAAATGTATAAAATATTCTCAAATTTAATTAAGAAAATCTGCTAAGAGAAAGTTGAGTACGATTAGATCTTATCGATGGCACAACCCGTGGGAGATTTAATCTATCCAGTTGTAGGGTAATGATTTATTGATTTTTGAGAGATTTAAGGACAACCTTCGTGTAGTGGATGTGTTAATGTGGAAAGGTTATTAAAAGATTTTAGTTTAAATACAAATAGTTATGTGTTTAGTGGATGTGTTAATATGGAGAGGTTATTAAGAGCTTTTAGTTTATTTATCATACAATAAATATTAAAAAATAAATTAGTTTTTCTTCAAATTTGAAGATTGACATTAAAAAAAATAAAGGGTGATGATTTCAAGAACTCTCCTTGATTTAAGGTAGAGTTTTTTGAACACACCCAATGGCATTGTAAAGCGTCTGAGTATGAAATAAATATTAAATATCAATATCTATGTATAGATAAGTCAGAAAAATAACATATAATTATTTATTCACTTAATAGTAAACTATTTTTTTACTTTATAAAAATATGGATATAAATTTTGCTTTTAATAACTTAAGATAGGTAGATGTATTTAATTAAAATTAGTTATTAATATTTATAGAGTAGTATACTATAAATTTTATTTCTACAACCATATTAGTTACCAACTTATAAATTTTATTTTTACTTTCATAAATGAAATAAATTGTGTATCAAATTTATATTTATTATAGATTTATTTAAATAGATAGATACTATTTTTTTACTTTATAAAAATATAGATATAAATTTTGCTTTTAATAACTTAAGATAGGTAGATGTATTTAATGAAAATTAGTTATTAATATTTATAGACAAGTATACCTATAAATTTTATTTCTACAACCATATTAGCTACCAACTTATAAATTTTATTTTTACTTTCATAAATGAAATAAACTGTGTATCAAATTTATATTTATTATAGATTTATTTAAATAGATAGATAGATGTATTTAAATATTAAATATTAATATCTATGTATAGAAAAGTGAATAAATGAGAGAACAACATATAGTTATTTATTCACTTAAAAGTAAACTATTTTTTTACTAGATAAAACATGGACATAAATTTTGATTTTAATCATGTAAGATAGGTACATGCATTTAATAAAAAATATTTTTTAATATTTATAGACTAATCTACTATTATTAGAAAAATTAATGTAAAAGATGTCTAAGACACCAATTTTATTTAAAGAATAACTTTAATAAACAAGTAAATAATTTTTTATTATTATGGTCATTGCAGCAAAAATTCGTGAAATAAAAAAAATGCTTGAGGAATTATTAATAACTAGTTAAGTTTTGGTTGTGCCTATAGTTCCTTGGCAGGAACTAAAAAGTAAGGGCTAATATTTTTCTATATAAGATTCTACTTTATCCTCTAGAAAAAAATATCCCTAGTAAGATCCCCTCTATAAAATAGTTTTTGAAATAGATTCCATCAAATTACTTCTTCATAAGATCCCCTCCTTTATAAAAGTTTTTGAAATATATCCCATCAAATTACTTTTTTAAGATAAAGAAAATTCGGAACAATTTTTTTTCTTATTATTTTGGACATGTACATTTATCATAGCATTCATTTATTTATATGAAAAATATCTTTCATTAATATTTATAGATTTAACTATATGAGAATTTATTATCATTTTTTCATACAATTAAACTCAAAAATAATAATGAACAATATTATGGAATGTGGAAACCTTTTTAATATTTCTTATTGTGAAAAATGGTAATAATAGATATTTTTGTGATATTTTATAGAGTGTGTGATGTTTGAATTATTTTGTTTTTTAGAGAAAATAGTTCTACAGTCCATATAAATCAAAGTAATGTTTGTGGTACAAAACTGTGCAGAATTTCTTCATTATATTTTAGATCATGCATTTTCAAAATATTTATAATAGAAAATTGTATAGAATTTTATTGTCAATATGTTATTAGAAAGAGGAGAAAAAATACAAAACATTTATATGAACCTCAAGAAACTGTACCAAAAAGACATCAGATTAATGCCGTCAGTGAGCTAACAGTAATAATTAATTAAAATTTAATGAAAAACAACGTACAAAAACTGCGATCCAGTGGCAAATTATATTCGCTATTTATACCGTTTTGTCCTTGTCTTTAATTTTGTTTTTTCATTCCCTCCGACGGGAAGTCAATGACAATCACATCGATTTTTTCGGGGGTTAACTATTGAGACGGCTAACTTGATATTTTATATTTATAAAAGTAGTAATTTTATTGATTAATAATAAATATTATTTTATAGTTGTCTAGGGTTTAAGGTGATTGGTTTTTATATTTGTGAGATGTTTTGCATATATAAAAAATTTAATTTAATTTTTTTATATTAGATTATTAAGTTATATCTTTAATGTAATATGCAAAAGATGTTAGATATGAGATTATTAAAGTTCATTTTTTTAGTTTATCTTTTGTGTAGTTTATGTCGATTGTATTGTTAGCAATTTGTGTTGTGGTTTATGGTTATATTATTATTAAATTGTTAATGTATTGAGTTGTTAGTAGTATGTTGGTGTGACAACTTAGTATCATCTACTTTTTAATTAGTTTTATTGTATTTGATCATTTTTTATGTATAAATTTAATCCCACGTCACTCAAGATGTATCCTCATGCATTTAAGATTCAGGCTTCAATTTTCAAATTTAAAATCTAAGATTCCATCATTTCCTACTAACCAAGTCACTTTGTATACATTGAGGCACCACTATGTGTTTGTACTTAATGACGTTCACTTGTGCAATTAATTCATATTGTTGATCAAATAGAAACTATTATAGCACACTTTGATTTTCTAAGCAACAAAATAACCCTATCTACATATAGGCCACTTGCATGTTGTTGAATGTTATCTTTGAATCTTTGCTTCAACTCATAAATTCAATTCAATAAGGGGTCTTACCAAAGATGACCCTCACAATTTGAAAGATTTCCCAAAGGTGTTTATAACAATCCTTCCAAGTACTTCAAATATCAAAAATTAGGTTGAAGAATTCCCAATAATATGCATTGTGTTAGTTCATATCCACGCCTCAAAGTTTAAATATGTGGAATCAAGATCAAATATATAATGTATGTGATTGAAATGGGTATTTTGTGCTTGTTTGGAATCTTAAACAATTAGCATATTAAAGCTATTAATTTTATGGGCATAGTGAATCAATTCATAGCATCATCAATAGTCATTCCTTGTCATTGGTTTTAGAACTAAGCCCCTCTATCCTCTCATTTTATTCTTGAATATTTATTACAAGTTTATCGACCCACCCACATTTGCTAGTGTACTCCCATCCCTTAGATAGAATCATTGGCATCATCTTGTCCCGCAAATTCAAATTTATTTTGTACTTACTCAAAGTTGATCTTATTCAAATAAATGATTGTTGTTCAAAGTCAACTTGAATGCTAAATTGTATAAAATGAGGCCTTAGCTCCCATATTTAACAATGATGCTTATGTCACTTTTTTTAATTCAAGAATTACAAGTTTCCAAATGCCACTAATGTGATCATAGAAAAGGATAAGATCACAATCTCGTAACACTATCTACAAATTAATAATCACCCAATAATGTGGTCTTTGCATTTTCACTAAAAATGCTCTATGCTCTCTCCCTTTTAGCTCTCTACTTACTTGTCATAGTCTTGACTATCCTAAATTCAATTTTTTAATAAAGGAAAAGATAGGAAGAGGACATTTTCTACTACTCTTTTAACTCCTAAAAGAATTACTTCCCTTCACATTATCCAAATCATTATATTTTATAATAAAACAAGGGTTTATCCTGATATCTCATTAACATACCTCAAAATGGAAGGCTATGCTCATGTATGCTAGGAGAATTATATTGTAAAATATGAAAAAAGAAAGAACCCCATAGTAAATCTTTTTAATATTACTAAAGGAAGATCTATTGGGGCCCCATAAAACTTACAAAGAAATTCCCAAAATAGAACATCATAATAATAATAATGCCAACCAACAAAGGTTGAAAGAGAGGAAAAGAACCAAACTAAAACCCATAAACAACAAGAAAGACGAACTAGCTATAGCCTCAATAAAACAAGGTCTAGAAGAATAAAGGCCTAGAAATCAAAGACCATATAAATCGAACCTAACCACCAACCCCTCCATGACCATATAAAGAAACTTCTAACACTCTAAACTTCACATTCCATCCCTAGGTCACAATTACCATTTGCTTGGTAATTGAGTTCTCGCCTATTAAAGTTAGCTAAGGAATTGAAACATACCTTGAGAACATGTAATACATCTTGTTATATATTAGGTCAACACTAGCCAATGTAGTAATTATTGAATCAATCACCACCTCTAAAGTCTTGTTTAGATTGTGAAAAGTAGTAGACTTAACTCGACCATCTAGAGATCACTACAAAACAATGACGAGTTTTATAAATCATCTTGCACAACCTTAACTTCTAAATATAGGACTTCCAAATCATTATATAATGATAGGACTAAATAATCTATTGGCACTATTTTCATTATATTCAATTTTGATGTAGAGCATTCGGGCGAATTGGCAATCGGCATCAACCAAAACCATTTTTTAGGTTTGAGTTTTAGTTTTGATGTGTTTTGGCTTTCATATGATATTTTTCGGTATTAGATGCAGTCAAATTTGCATGGTGACAGTTTTATGGAGTTGTCATCCTGACTTGCAAAAGAGAAATTTTAGTGAAACAATTGTTCAAAGAAATTCAAGAGATTTGGTGACAAATACTTTGAAAAGAAAATGATTGAGGATATTTTGAGTTAATGGTGAATATTTCGCAGTTGTAGCATTCATCATTTTGGAGATTAAATTTTCTTGCTCTTGCTTGTCAAATTATGAAAATTTTAATATCTCATAATTTTGGAGGGTTGGATTAAAATCCTTTCGCAAGGGTCCATGGGGTACCATTCCAAGCTTGTGTGCCAGTTTTCATGTGAATTAGAGAACTTTCATTTTTTCACCTCTTGACACCCAATTTTGTACTTCCAAAGTAATGATTTGATCAATTTTATTTTGAAAAGGATAGAGAAAATTTCCCCTAAGAGTAATGACAACACTTGGAGAAGTTAATGGAGGTTTAAACATATCATTTAACATTGCATAAATTTAGAATATACATAGATATTCTTGAGGAGAGTTGGGCGCCCATTCTTGGGTAATAATTGATGGTTTTCAATGCATTTTTTGGGGGGGTTGAATTTTTTGAGGAGTTTTGAAGAAAAATGTGGAAGGGAGTTTGCAACAAGAAAAGGAGGATAAGAGGGTAGCGTGGAATGGAGAAAAGGTGTAACAATTTGTGGGAGAAGTGTGGAAGAAGAGAGCAACTCATTTGGAGTTGTTGCAAACACATAATAATGTATTTTTAGAGCAACAATAGTGGATTGAAATGATGTTGGGTTGAGGACAAATTTGGAAGATTTTTCAAACAACAGCTTTGAGGGAATGGCTATGAGACTCGAGTTTTGTAAATCTAATTTTGCTAAGTTGTTTTCTTGCATAAACTTGTAATGGTTTCTCATGATTGAATCTAGTTCCATATTTGAATGCAATAGCTCTTCTTTGTTTAATCTTTGTTGTTTCGTGGGTTTGTGGAATGTAGTTTTTTTTGCATTAGTGGTATCAAAGTGTGAGTTCCAGGCTGTGTAGGTAGAAGTGACGATGTAAGGCAGTTTGCACCAAGACCTGTGGTGTTGTGTGTGTAATTTACATGTAGATAGATCGCTGGAGGTGAGGCGATCTATACCTAAGAGGATGGGATGGTTCATGAGGAGGCTCGTGAGAATTTTGTTCTAGGAACAATATTGGGAAAAAAGGAAAATAGGAAGCATCGTGAAGAATTTGAAAAGCTCCAAGCTAAAGTAAATGTATTGGAAAGGAAGATTCAAGAGGAAGTGAGAATGTGGTATGAGAGATATGAGAAGAGTGTTCTCATGAAAGAGGATAGCGAAAATAAGATCAAAAAGAAAAAGTATTGCAACCCTTTGGTAGGGGTTGAAAGCAAGAAAGAATCTGTGGGGGCAGCCCACACAAATGAAGAAGATAATAAGGCACAAGTTGCAATAGAGTGCATTGTGTGAAGTGGATGAAGAAGGTTTGCAATAAAAAATTATGAACATGGATGGTCCTAAATTTGAAAAGTGGGTTGGTGAGGAAGAGGATGATCTCTTGTTGAAAGAAGATATGAGGATGTTAGCTAGGTTATTTAAGAGGAAAATGTTAGATGAAGATGTCAAGGAAATGCACATGGGAGAAGATAAAATCCAAGATTTTGCTAACATTATGTTCAATGTAGACAAAAGAAGATGCAGTAGACGATGGTCCTTTGGAGGACATGAATACATGAGAGAAATACGAACAACCTTGTGAAGATGCATACATGGAAGGTTTTAAGGACAAAGAAGAAGATGAGGTAAATTTTGATTTTGGGTTTAAGAATGATGATTATTTACCATTTAAAGGAAATATTGCAATAGTGAAAAATGAAGTTGTAGTTGTAAATGGGTATTATACGAATATTACATATTTGTGTGTAGAGGTTGTAGATGATCGTGTAGGAGGAACTTAATGGAGGTGCTCGGTTTGTGGTGGGTTGGATCCCACGAAAGAGGAAAGGAGGAAAGAAGAGATGTGGCAAAGGAAGATGGTCTATGGTGGATGTGAGAACATGAGAACAAGGATGAATAGAATGAACACTTGGTGGAGAAGGATGACAAGTGTCCCGACTAACTATTGGAAGAGGCAGAGGAAGAAATTCCTTTTGTCTAAATCAGCGATGGAGTTCATTTTAGGTTGTTTACAAGCTGAAAGAGTAATTTTACTACTCCACTCTACTTTGTGAGTTCTATTCACAAAATTTCTCCTACCCAAATTGTCTAATGCAGGAGCATCCGAGAAAACTAACAATAGGCATCAACCAAAAGCATTTTTCAAGTTTGAGTTTTATTTTTGGTGTGTTTTTCCTTTCATTTGATATTTTTTGGTATTGAATGCAATTAAAGTTGCACAATGATAGTTTTATGGAGTTGTCATCCTAACATGCAAAAGAGCAATTTGAGTGAAATAATTGTTCAAAGAAATTGAAGAGTTTTGGTGACAAATACTTTGACAAGAAGATAGTTGAGGATATTTTTAAGTTAATGGTGAATATTTCACAATTGTAGTATTTATCATTTTGGAGATAATAAAAATTCATGTTTTGTCTTATTGATTTATGAAAAGTTTAGTATCTCATAATTTTGGAGGGCTAGAGTAAAATCCTTTTGTAGAGGTACATAGGGTACCATTCAAATCTTCCAAGCCAATTTTTCATGTGAATCAGAGAACTTTCATGTTTTTTGCCTTGCGACTTTCGATTTTGCATTTCTAAAGCACCAATTTGATCAATTTTATTTTGGAAAGTGAAATGGTGGGAAATGGGTACTCTTTTTATTAAGATGGGGGTTCACCAATAATTTACTATAAATAGAAAGGGGAAAATAGAGTATAATGCATCTATCTCCCTCTATCTCATTAGGAAAAAGAGATCCCTTAAGCCAAAATTGACTTTCAATCCTTAGGTGAGTCAGCCTTGAACGAGATCTTGTTATTTTCCTTATGATCTAGCACAGGGCAGATACGTTGAAACAACACTTTTGGGAGAAAGACTAAAATTAGTAAATAAACCCAAAAAATGCAAAGTAACACTTCAAATCAAAATATTAAACCTTAATCTAACGAAATCTATAACTTCCAAACAGATCTGAAGAGGTTAAGTATTTTTGGACCTATCATCAAAATGTTGTTATTGAGCGTCCTCTAGGACTCATTCGCCCAAGGGTGAATGGGTCTAGTTACAAGGGTTGAAAAACTTCTTTCACAATCATCTGGTCTTATGTATGTACTCTCGATTCCTTCAAGTTTCACTATCGGAAGTTCGAAAATAAATTTTGAAAGTGAGTTTTCGTGGCTCAACGACAGCTTTGATAACTTTTCCAATTTTTCTCTTTTGATAGATCTTCAATCCTTCTTCAACCTAAAATATGCAAAACATACAAGAGGTATAAATTGTTTGCTTTTGGTGAATGGGGGTTTGCCTTGGTCAAACCCCATTTTGGTAATTAAACCTTCAATTGAAATAATGAAACATGAAAGGAATGATGGATGAATAAGTGTCATGTTGCAACCCACCAAACCCTTGAGTGAAACCCCTTAAAGGATTGAAACTTAATACATCTCTCCAAGGTCTTGATCTTTCACGAAATGGCTTGATTGATGATGTGATCTTGATGCTTGAAATTTGACTTGAATGCTTGAAACCTACATCACAATGTTAGCTCCAAAAACACGCATGATGCTCGATAACTTTGACATGATGCTTGAGATCTTGATTGCTACAACAAATACTTGAGAAATCTACTCTTGAACACCTTTGACAATAATCTTAGCTCTTGTGAAATTTGCATGTATGTTCTAGGATTTGAATTGATAAAAAGACCTTGCTTTTATAGACAATTTTCTAATTTCCCAAAAATTAAACATTACAAGTCGAAACTTAAAACTCTAATTTAGGACCTTAATATTTTGCCAAAAGAATGTTTAAAATTTGAAATTATGATATTAAGAGGAACCCATTCGCCCAAGGGTGAATGTGTCCTAACCTAAATAATCACTTTTGGAAATTGCA
>VDFB02012184.1:30157-58623 GCA_007258455.2 Sequoia sempervirens
GATGTGGCAAAGGAAGATGGTCTATGGTGGATGTGAGAACATGAGAACAAGGATGAATAGAATGAACACTTGGTGGAGAAGGATGACAAGTGTCCCGACTAACTATTGGAAGAGGCAGAGGAAGAAAATTCCTTTTGTCTAAATCAGCGATGGAGTTCATTTTAGGTTGTTTACAAGCTGAAAGAGTAATTTTACTACTCCACTCTACTTTGTGAGTTCTATTCACAAAATTTCTCCTACCCAAATTGTCTAATGCAGGAGCATCCGAGAAAACTAACAATAGGCATCAACCAAAAGCATTTTTCAAGTTTGAGTTTTATTTTTGGTGTGTTTTTCCTTTCATTTGATATTTTTTGGTATTGAATGCAATTAAAGTTGCACAATGATAGTTTTATGGAGTTGTCATCCTAACATGCAAAAGAGCAATTTGAGTGAAATAATTGTTCAAAGAAATTGAAGAGTTTTGGTGACAAATACTTTGACAAGAAGATAGTTGAGGATATTTTTAAGTTAATGGTGAATATTTCACAATTGTAGTATTTATCATTTTGGAGATAATAAAAATTCATGTTTTGTCTTATTGATTTATGAAAAGTTTAGTATCTCATAATTTTGGAGGGCTAGAGTAAAATCCTTTTGTAGAGGTACATAGGGTACCATTCAAATCTTCCAAGCCAATTTTTCATGTGAATCAGAGAACTTTCATGTTTTTTGCCTTGCGACTTTCGATTTTGCATTTCTAAAGCACCAATTTGATCAATTTTATTTTGGAAAGTGAAATGGTGGGAAATGGGTACTCTTTTTATTAAGATGGGGGTTCACCAATAATTTACTATAAATAGAAAGGGGAAAATAGAGTATAATGCATCTATCTCCCTCTATCTCATTAGGAAAAAGAGATCCCTTAAGCCAAAATTGACTTTCAATCCTTAGGTGAGTCAGCCTTGAACGAGATCTTGTTATTTTCCTTATGATCTAGCACAGGGCAGATACGTTGAAACAACACTTTTGGGAGAAAGACTAAAATTAGTAAATAAACCCAAAAAATGCAAAGTAACACTTCAAATCAAAATATTAAACCTTAATCTAACGAAATCTATAACTTCCAAACAGATCTGAAGAGGTTAAGTATTTTTGGACCTATCATCAAAATGTTGTTATTGAGCGTCCTCTAGGACTCATTCGCCCAAGGGTGAATGGGTCTAGTTACAAGGGTTGAAAAACTTCTTTCACAATCATCTGGTCTTATGTATGTACTCTCGATTCCTTCAAGTTTCACTATCGGAAGTTCGAAAATAAATTTTGAAAGTGAGTTTTCGTGGCTCAACGACAGCTTTGATAACTTTTCCAATTTTTCTCTTTTGATAGATCTTCAATCCTTCTTCAACCTAAAATATGCAAAACATACAAGAGGTATAAATTGTTTGCTTTTGGTGAATGGGGGTTTGCCTTGGTCAAACCCCATTTTGGTAATTAAACCTTCAATTGAAATAATGAAACATGAAAGGAATGATGGATGAATAAGTGTCATGTTGCAACCCACCAAACCCTTGAGTGAAACCCCTTAAAGGATTGAAACTTAATACATCTCTCCAAGGTCTTGATCTTTCACGAAATGGCTTGATTGATGATGTGATCTTGATGCTTGAAATTTGACTTGAATGCTTGAAACCTACATCACAATGTTAGCTCCAAAAACACGCATGATGCTCGATAACTTTGACATGATGCTTGAGATCTTGATTGCTACAACAAATACTTGAGAAATCTACTCTTGAACACCTTTGACAATAATCTTAGCTCTTGTGAAATTTGCATGTATGTTCTAGGATTTGAATTGATAAAAAGACCTTGCTTTTATAGACAATTTTCTAATTTCCCAAAAATTAAACATTACAAGTCGAAACTTAAAACTCTAATTTAGGACCTTAATATTTTGCCAAAAGAATGTTTAAAATTTGAAATTATGATATTAAGAGGAACCCATTCGCCCAAGGGTGAATGTGTCCTAACCTAAATAATCACTTTTGGAAATTGCAATTAATTAGGCTTGTAAATACAAAATTTAGGAAATTAGAGGCTTGATGAAGTCCAATTAATTAAGGGACCCAAACATAGAGTGAAAATGTAAAGGAGTACATTTTTGGATAGTACATTTAGCCCCCACTTTAGTGAGAGGATGAGCCCTAGCTCAAACTCACACTAAAGTAGTCAAACTAGCATCAAAAGAGGTCTAATCATACAATTGTTGGAAAGATAAGACAACATTGAAGGTCAAAGAGGATGATCAAGCCCCCAAGATCTAAGATCTCATGGTGAACCAACAAAAGGCGCAAATAGACACATGCCTATGTTAAATATGCAGCTCAACAAGACAAGCTACACAAGCATACAATGTCAAATTTAAATAAGAAGAGAAAAGAGGGGTGGATCAAGCCTTGATTGTTTGTATAATTGATATGGATCACACCTTGTTTGTCCAAAAACATTTATAATTGAAAACCCGTTATCCACTATGTAAAGAAAATGCACTCACATGGGCTAGCACAAAATTCGTTGTCCACTAGGTGAGCCCCAAAAAGTGACTAATGAGAAGTCATCCGAGATATAGGCTCCCATTGTACTAACCATACCAAAGTTATACCTCCTAATAGCTTTGATAAGGTGCCACTGAACTGTAGGAGTTTATGGTGAACTCCTCAAACACCCCAAGATCACTTGCAAGACAAAATAACTTTCAAAAGAGACAAATGGCAAAAATATCATGGTGTCATTAAGATGCAAGAATACCAAACTGAATATGGCAAAGTACATATGATGCATTGCTTATATAGGCAAGGAGTGAGATAGGATTAGACAAGATCATTAGTGTGAATGGGGATATTTCCTAACTAGATATTAGTAAGGACCTATTCACATCATTAATAAGTTTACTTAGGACTTAGTTTCCTAGGTGGCATTCTAGAAACTAGCATTTAATGGGATCATATATCATTAATAGGTATGCAATTCTCTAGGCATTTAATATTTTACTCATGCATTTATAATTATGCATTAGGCATTTAATGTTTGTAACAAAGTTGGTTATCCAACTACCTCTATCTTTGCCTATATAAGCAAGGCTCTTGTACATTTGTATTTCATCTCATGAGTTCTATCTCAATACATTCAAGATCATCATTTGATTAATTTGTCTTCTTGCTCATGTTGCATCACTTTCTTATTCATGGAGATGTTATTCTTCTTGGTTGATTCTTTGAAGTGTGTGCAACTTCATTTGGGTTATTGTTCATATTTATAACAAGAATTGGTCACAAGGCTAGCAAGTTGTGCTATGTTAGGCACTCATGAAAAAGGCTCCATTGGCAAGCAAGTTGAGTTATGCTTGGTGGAATTAATACATGAAATAAGATATTCAAAGGGGTTTTTATTAGTTCATGAAAGGTATCACCTTAGGGAGCATCATGCCTAGTGTCTCCAAGAGAGGACTAGTCGAGGATAAAAGATTCACAACTTAGGGAATGTAATTTGTAGCATCACCACTAAGAGGAATGTCATATGCTCAGAAAGGTCACAATCTTGAAGGACATCAAACCCAATGACACCACCAAGAATACACGTCACGTGAAGCAAGAAGACTACACTTTGAAGCAAACAATGAACAGGGATGTGTATGCCCCCACGTTAAAGAAATTGCTAAACGCAATGTTATGAGCAAATACTTTAAAGTAGAGCACACGAGAAATGCCAATACATGAGAGCTTTATTCAGAAAGCCCTATCTAAAACATATGTTTCCGAGAAGAGCTATGACATGGAAAGGAGGTTTTCCCCACATATACAATCCTAAGATAACACATAAGGGATCCATGGATTTGGAATCAACATTTGTCATTATTGTTGTGATATAATCAAGTGTTGAACCATCATCATTCCCCAAATGACTCATGGAACAACAAGCACAAATGAAGAATGACACATAGAGAGAGACAACAAAGGGAAGCTTTTGGGTCAACATGGAAGAGACCTGAATGTCTCGATGCCTTGCATCATCCCCAAAAGGAAAACACAAAACAAATAGAAGACTGTCACAATCGATTCACTTCCTTTGTATCCTTGCACCAACAGTGTGACAAGGATCATCCAAAGTAGGCTCACTAACATATAAATACATGCCAAGCAACACAATATGGGGAATCACATTACACACATGCAATCACAAAGAACATGAAAAGAAGATAATACTAGTATGACACATGTGAGTCAACCTATAACAGGTCATTTGCATCCTAATCGTGTTCATCACATGAAGAAGGTAGATAACTAGCCAAAGGGACAAAAAGTGTCAAACTAGGACAAAGTTATCTAAGTCTTTGCCCCCACTAAGTGTAGGACAAGGATGAATTGAGATGGGTGATGAGAATGGGCTCCTTGTAATGTAGAAATGATTTGCAATAAAAGTAAAACATGTAATAGTGAGTATGCTATGATCCAACAACTATCAAATCGAAAGGAGCAAAGTGCATGCATTTTAGTCGAGTTGGATCCCTAGGGGGACCAAAAAAATTCAAAAATTCTCATAAACCACAACAATTATAGACATGATGTACAAATAGTCTATGACAGGAATAATATGGTCCATTTTTATCACTTTGTTTATGTGTTAATTATTCGGGTTTAGGGGGTAACTCAATTAATACCCAATATAAAATTGTATATAATTCATTCTTTGTCTTGGATATCTTTAAAAGATCATCCAAATGTTCAAGAGGCTCATTTACCTTATGCTTCCTAGATTTGTAATGCTTAAGCTCTTTTTTCTTTGGTTTAACAATTGGTTGATTTAAAGGTGGAGGATCTAAGGTAACCCTATCATCCTTATGAGGCATTAATTGCTCTCTTGAAATGATATTGTGAAAGAGAACACCTTTATTAGTAGGAGAAGTATGATTCTTATGATGGTCAACAATTGGATCTTCTAACATCAAGGCCTTTCCTTTACCAGGAAGGGATGTATTAAGAAGAGTAGTGTTATTAGTGATTATATTTTGTTTTATCAAATCTCTCTCATAAGTAGGAAAGGTATTGATGGTTGGTTGAAACAAGGCAAAGTGTTGTTAATGATATAAGCTATGCTACGCATAAACTATATGCCTTGTGCAATATAGAGCATTTTCCTCAGGTTATTTATGACAGGAATTGTAGTAACAACAATGTATTTAGAATTCGCAAAGTTTTGCAATTTCATTAAATCTTCATCCATTTGTTTTAGTTATTTTTGAGGGACCTTAGCAACCATCGTGTCAACATCAGCCACATTGGTTGTACGTAGGGTGGTCATGGGAAATGAGATATCAAAGCTATGGTCCATAGTAGGTTGACTAGTATTAACACTATGAGTGAAACAATTGGAAAACTCAAAATCCACGACGAGTGTAGGAACACGGGATGGCATTGGTCTCAAACTATGTCTCACTATAGTGTTGGTGATAGGACACCAGGTTGTGAAGCTCATACAAGTTTCACCAAACCTAGATGCATCCAAAATGGAGAATAGGCACTAAATAAATGCAATCAAACACCCTAGAATATGAAGTGCAATGCAAGTATGTAAAAAGAGATAGCAGTTTTCAAATTTTAAACAAGAAAATTTATTGATTATGCTATGCAAAAACCTAAAAATGATGTATTTTAATTCCAATTTTGATTTCCAAACAATGCACTCAATTGGACCAATTAAACCTAATGCAAAAGATGACAATTTTTTTTTATTTATGAAACTAAAACCCAGATTTAATAACAGATCAGAAGAATGCAAGCAGAGACAAATCACTGCCCAAAAGTCTGAAACAACACCTGTACAAGGAAAAATTCTCCCTAGGGCGAATGGGTCCTAGCACAGGGGTTACAAAAATTTGAATTTGAGTTTGAAGTTCAAATCTAGGGTTTCCAATTTCAAGTTATAAAATGTACTTTTAATGACTAATTTTTCCAAAAATTGATGTCTAAATGCAATTACAATGAATGACAAATGATGGACAATATGACACTTTTGAAATGAAAATTTGACTCAATTTTTGAATAAGAATGATTGAAAATACACTAACATACAAGTACTATGCAAAATCAATGCAAATTTTTGAATTTTTCAGATTTTAAAGCATGCAAAATGCAAACCTAAAACCCTAAATGAAATGAAAACTAATGCAAATTTAACAACCCTAAATGAGATGTAAATCAATACAATGCAATGCAAAGGAATGTAAATCCTAGATATAGGGTATGAATGGACTCCAAATTATAAATTTTATAGTGCAAGAAGGTCAGGTTCACCAAAATGAAATGGTGGAAATGGGTGCTCTTTCTATTAAGATGGCGGTTCACCAATAATTTACTATAAATAGAAAGGGGAAAATGGGGTATAATGCACCTGTCTCTCTCTATCTCATTAGGAAAAAGAGATCCCTTAAGCCAAGATTGTCTTTCAGCCCTTAGGCGAGTCAACCTTGAAGGAGATCTTGTTGTTTTCCTTATGATCTAAGATGGGGTAGATCTGCTAGAACAACACTTTTGGGAGAAAGACTAAAAATATTAAATAAACCCATAAATGCAAAGTAACACTTGAAATCAGAAGATTAAACCTTAATCTAATGAAACCTACAACTTTCAAATAGATCTTAGAAGGCTAAGTATTTTTGCACCTATCATCAAAATTTTGTTGCGAGGACTCATTCACCCAAGGGCGAATGGGTCCAGCTACAGGGGTTGAAAAACTTCTTTCACAATCCTCTAGTCTTATGTTTGTACTCTCAATTCCTCTAGGTTTCACTATTAGAAGTTCAAAAAAAAAATTTGAAGGTGAGTTTTTGTGGCTTGATGAAAACTTTGACAACTTTTGCAACTTTTGCAACTTTTCCAATTTTGCTCTTTTGATATATCTTCAATCCTTCTTCAACCTAAAATTTTCAAAACATACAAGAGAGAAAAATTGTTTATTTTTGGTGAATGGGGGTTCGCCTTGGTCAAACCCTGTTTTGGTAATTAAAACTTGAATTGAAACAATGAAACATGAAAGCAATGATGAAAGAACAAGTGCTATGTTGCAACTCACCAAACTCTTGAGTGAAACCCCTTTAAGGACTGAAACTTAGTACATATTTCCAAGGTCTTGATCTTGCATGAAATGGATTGATTGATGATGTGATCTTGATGCTTGAAATTTGACTTGAATGCTTGAAACCTGCATCACAATGTTAGCTCCAAAAACATGCATGGTGCTTGATAACTTTGACATGATGCTTGAGATCTTGATCGTTGCAACAAATACTTGGTGGCCTTGAAAAACTTAAAGTCTCCAATGGCAAGCAAGTTGTCTTGATACATGCAATAGGATATTCTAAGGGGTTCTACTTAGTTCATGAAAGGTCTCACCTTAGGGAACATCGTGCCTAATGTCTCCAAGAGAAGACTAGTCAAGGATAAAAGATTCACAACTTAGGGAATGCAATTGGTAGCATCACCACTAAAAGGAATGGTACATGCTTAGAAAGTCCACAATTTTGAAGGATATCAAACCCAATGACACCACTAAGAAGACACATTACGTGAAGTAAGAAGACTACATTTTAAAGCAAACAATGAGTGGGGACGCATATGCCCCCACTTTAAAGAAATTGCTAAACACCATGCTATGAGCAATTACTTTAAAGTAGAACACACATGAGAAATTCCAATACATGAGAGATTTATTCAGAAATCCCTATGTAAAACAAATGTTTTTTAGTAGATCTACATCATAGAAAGGAGGTTTGTCCCCCATATGCAATCCTAAGATAGCATGTATAAGGGATCCATGGATTTGGGGTCAGTGTTTGTCGTTGCTATAGTAATATAATCGAGCTTGGAACCGTCATCATTTCCCAAATGACTCATGGAACAACAAGCACAAAGGAAGAATGACACACACACACACAGACAACAAAGGGAAGCTTTTGGGTCAACATGGAAGAGACATGAATGTATCGACACCTTGCGTCATCCACAAAAGGAAAAAACAAGACAAATAGTTACGACAGATAGAAGAATATAGATATAAATAGAATAATGTCACAACGGATTTGCTTCCTCTACATCCTTACACCAACAGAGTGACAATGGTCATCCAAAGTAGCCTCACAAACATATAAAGACACACCAAGCAACACAATATGGGGGATCACATTATGCACATGCAATCACAAAGAACATGAAAAGAAGACAATACTAGTATGGCACATGTGAGTCAACTTATAGTAGGTCATCCAAATCCCAATCTTGTTCATTAAATGTTAAAGGCAGATAACTAGCCAAAGGGATAACAATGAGTGTCAAACTAGGACAAGGTTATCTAAGTCCTTGACCCCACTAAGTGTAGCACAAGAATGAGCCAAGATGGGTGATGAAAATGGCCTCCTTGTGATATAAAAATGTTTTGCAATAAATGTAAAACATGTAATAGTGAGTATGTTATGATCCTACAACTATCACATGGCAAGGAGAAAAGTGGATGCATTTTAGTCAAGTTGGATCCCTAGGGGATCCAAAAAAAATCAATAATTCTCATAAAACATGACAATTATGGGTGTGATGTCCATGTTGGTGTAAATAAAGTCTTGTACCTAGTTAATTCATTACTAGGGGACTTATTTACATGTTAATTTTACTTAGGTCCTAGGAAATATTATTTTTAGAAGGTGTTAGTTGTTATTAGTTGTTATCTTATCTTTTGACTTGTAACACATGTGAACCTAGGTAAGTGTGATTAGTTGTCTCATGTCATATGATTAAGACACTTGTCATAATCTTATGACATCTTGTATCTCACCTTTGCTATATAACCAAGGGGTTTCTACTACATTGAACACACACATCATATCCATTGAATCATAATTGATAAGAATATAGTTTATTCTTGTCATATTAAGGTCTCTCTTTATGATTTTCATTTGGACTCAAGATCTTGGCAGGCTATCTCCATAGCCAATTCTAACATGGCATTAGAGCGGGTTGGGTGCCACTGGATAGTCTGTTTCTGAAGAGAGATGGTAAATCTTGAAAAGTTGAGTATGCTCTTCTCTTGCATCATATGATGACCTAGAGAATCAAAAAAGCCTAATAGAAATACCAGATTTGGGCGGGTTCTATTTTTGGCTCTTTATTGCAGGTTCAAATCAAAGCTTGCTGATGCAAATTTGAGCTCACCATTGTGTTCAAAAGGTTTGATAAAGTCGATTTTGCCTTTTTTTGGTCCAAATCGAACACATGAGGCCAAATCTATGAGGGTTTGAAGCTAAGAGTGGTTGGCAGATCCAAAAGGTAGCTACACTTTTGGAGCATTTTGGGTCAAATCCAACCTTGCGATTGCATCTAGAAGGGCCAAAAACCCTAAGATCAACTGTTAATTCATTGAATTTGAAGCAGTTGTCCGCTGAGGCAAAAAAAAAAGTCCAAGGAGTCGTACAGCCCCCAGGTCAGCATAAATACACATGGTACGATTTTTTTAAAAATAATTAAATGTTTGGCTTTTTTTTAATTTAATTTTTTTTTATTGAGGTCAATATTTATTTTGTTGAGAAATTGTATTTAAAAAGAAAAGAAAATTAAAAAAAAAGACTGTGGTTTTCCTAGAGTACCTTGTACTCTTTAGAGTACCTGCGTACTCATGTACTTTCCAGTGGTGCAATCAGTTTGATCTCATCTGCTATAAAATTTTTACTTTGAGCCTGTGGTCTATTTTTACCATTTGCATGTACCAAGATCAAGACCACTTTGTTGTTTTAGCAAGTGAAATTGTAATCACACTAAGCAGAAAGTGCCAAATTAGATTTTTCTTCGGGGGTTTCATGATTGAGTAATTTGGGGAGGTAATCTTGTAGTGGTTGATTGCATTTTTTTGCTTGGTTTGTGTTCTTGCAATGGAGAAATTTCAAATTGAACTCCTAACTCCACATAATTATGCTACATGGAGAAAATCAATATGGAACCATCTCATGGGAAAAGGTCTAATATGCTATCAAAAGGAAATCATTTCTCAACCTACTAATGCTAAAGAATTGGCAAGATGGGAGATTGATCGTGAGAAAACACTTGGATGCATATGTTCATTAGTCTCATTTGATTTACAATTTCATATTGAATCGTGGAAAACACCTAAAGAAGCTTGGGAGGCTTTTCAAAAATTCTATGGTAAAACGGATAAGATTAGGGGATATTAGATTGATAATGATTTGATGAATCTTGATCCAAAATGTTTTGACCACATCCAAGACTACATCTCCAATGCTAAGAAAATAAAAACAAAGTTGAAGGAATGCGACTTTGATAAAGAGGATTTACAATTGATTTTGAATGTGTTATCCAAGCTTGGTCTTGAGTATTCAATGTTTGTTTCTGGCTTTCATACCCATCAAATTTCTATGGGAGCATCATATGTTGATCCTAATTTTGATGACTTTGCAAATATCCCAATCCGAGAGGAAGCTAAGTTAATGAACATGGGTCTAATCAAGTCTTCCAAGTCACAAGCATTGTTGGCTAGCGAGTCCAAGGTACAAAAAGAATCAAGGAATCTCGATAAGAAGCAAAAGAAGAAAAAGAACAAGCCACATAAAGAATCAAAATTCTCTAAATCAAAAGGAGAATCATCTAAGAAGGAGAAGGAGATGCCTACTTGTGCATATTGCAAGAAGGATGGACATGAAGAACACTATTGTTATAAGAAGGATATTGATGAGTTGAAGCATCTTTTCACAAAGAATCATGTTGATTTTCCTTTTAGAATGTCTAAATCACCTCCTTCTTCTTCAAAATAGTCTAAAAAGGACAAAGGTCAAGCATCTACATTAGGATATAAAGGACATGCTTTGTGTGCTCTTTTAGGTCATGGATTAGGGAGATGGCTTATAGATTTAGGAGCATCTCATCATATGGAATCTTCACATTCAATATTCTCTTCTTTTTAGCCTTGTACTACATCTCCTATATTGATGGGAAACAATACATACATGAGTGTAATTGGGAAGGGATCTATTAGTTTTGGGGACAACACTTTCTAGGATTTTTGTGTGTTCCTTATTTGATGAACAATCTTCTTTCCATATATCAGATTGTACATGGTAGAGACGAGAACTGTGGGGTTCACACCTGATTCATTCATCATTCGAGACTTGGAGAGTAGAGAGATCATTGCTACTGGATGGTTGATCATTCATCTCGAATTGTATACCTTTGCAGATTTTGCATCTGATGGCGAAATTGTTCCTTTGGCTATTGATCAAACTTCAAGTATGAATCATGATTCAAGGCTTCTTGAACTTGGGAGTACTCACATCAGATCTAGTTCTTGAGCCATGCATTTCATGTCCTCCATCTACTATTGCAGTTGATGATACTTGTGATTCCATGGTTTTGGCTCCTTGTGATTTAGTGTAGTAGGATCTACATTGTCTTTCAAATTTTTCTACTTGTGATGACTTCTTGACAGGTATTTCATACTTGTTTGTGGAGTCTCATATTGCAGATTGCGGGACACCATTGATGAAATTCATCTTCTCTTTGATGAAGATGCTCCTTCTTCAGTTGTTGTGAGGGAACACTCTGACCCTCTTGTTCATTATCTACATGATCATTCTTCACAGTTTGGTGTGACTGTGGATACTTTTGGACAACATTTGGATGAGTCTTATTTGTCTTCAAAGGGGATATCTTTGTCTTTGGATCATGTTCTACATTCATCTCTACTAGATTCTAGATTGTCCTCTTCAGCAATGTGGCCTAGAATGCCTATTTGGAGTGCGTCAGCTTTCAACATCCACATGGAGACATTTAAGCATTCTTCAAAGACATCATCACATATTCCTGACATCTTGCACACATTCTTGGTTTTGTTTCTTCCTAAGGGGAGGAATGTTTTTCGGCGAGATTGGATCATCTTCAACATTCAATGTCGATCTTCTACCATCATTGCAGGAGACTCAACATTGAGGGAGGGGCTACGCCATCTCTCTTCTTCTTCTCTCTTATGGGGGGTGTCTTTTTCCTCACATGGCGTTTTGGCCTTCTCACGCATCATTGAGAGCATTTTTTTTTGTATTTCATCTCTCTTTTGGGGAGGAGCTTTTTCCCACCCAGGTTTTCTCCTTTTCTTCATTTGTGAGAGATTTCATTTGCATATGTACATGGGTACCTAACATGGCCTAGTAGCCGAGACCCATCCTTGCACCTTTGTGTCATTTGCATAAAAATATTGCTACTCCCTAAGTTGCACTTAAGGGGGGTGTTACTATAAATAAAGTCTTGTGCCTGGTTAATTCATTACCAGGGGACTTATTTACATGTTAAGTTTACTTAGGTCCTAGGAAAGAATCTTGCTAGAAGGTGTTAGTTGTTATTAGTTGTTATCTTATCTTTTCACTTGTAACACATGTGAACCTAGGTAAGTGTGATTAGTTTTCTGATGTCATATGATTAAGACACTTGTCATAATCTTATGACATCTTGTATCTCACCTTGGCTATATAACCAAGGGGTTTCTACTACATTGAACACACACATCATATCAATTGAATCATAATTGATAAGAATACAATTTATTCTTGTCATATTCAGATCTTCTCTCTTTGTGCTTTCCATTTGGCCTCAAGATCTTCGCAGAATATCTCCACAGCCAATTCTAACAGTCCAAATAGTCTGTGATAGGCACAATATGGTCCATTTTTATCACTTTGTTTTTGTGTTAATTGTTCAGGTTTAGGAGGTAACTTAGTTAATACCCAATGTAAAAGTGTATAGAATTCATTCTCTGTCTTGGACGTCTTTAAAAGATCATTCAAATGTTAAAGAGTCTTATTGACCTTATGACTCTTGGATTTGTAATTCTTATGCTTTTTTTTCTTTGGTTTAACAATTGGTTGATTTAAAGGTGGAGGATATAAGGTAACCCTATCATCCATATGATTCATTAATTGCTCTCTTGAAATGATCTTGTGAAAAAGAAAACCTTTCTCAGTAGGAGCAATATGATTCTTATGATGGTCAACACTTAGATCTTTTAACATCAAGACCTTTCCTTTACCAAGAAGGGATGTATTAAGAAGAGTAGTGTTATCGATGATTATATTTTGTTTTATGGAATATCTCCCATAAGTAGGAAAGGTATCAATGGTTGGTTGAAAACAAGGCAAAGTTTTATTAATAATATAAGCTATGAAACACATAAGTTCTATGCCATGTGTAGTATAGAGCATTTTCCTTGTAACGACCTATTCCTTGTGTAAATTAAAATTTTCCAATTCTCACTTTAAACATGTAAAGGTAACAAGTAACAAAGATAATACAATAAAAAATTTCCTTTCTTTATTGATAAATGCATACAAGTTACAATATGTTTCCACATGAATTTCTTTTTCATTGCAAATATAAATCAGAGATCAAAAGTAATACAGTTACATACATAGCTCGTAAGTTTTTGCACAAATAGAAGTAAGAAGGTCCAGGAGTCTGTCCTTTCAAATCTTGGTACATCGGTCACTTGTTGTGGAGGAGAAACATCATTCAGGCACTTTTCCACCAACCACAGACTTATAATGCGGTCCCCCGTACACCTATCGTTTGATAGATGGCCCTCCCTTCAAAGAAGAGATTGGTAGGGTATCCTTTAACAATTACCAACTGAGCATAGTGTTGTGTCCTACACAACTAGAACCTTGCTATTTCACAATCTCGAACTAGTACTAGGATGACAATGAATTGACAGTGTAGTCTCAACTATCTCACACCTAAGTGGATGTCGTACTTTTCACTACTTTGGCCAAAGTATTCTCATTCAATACTTCAAATGAAGGTCATCTATCATAAACACTACTCAGGACCAATTTGACTTGAGGCTTCCTTACTCTATGCATAGGTTTTTCCCTTCAATGGGTGAATCCGTCACCCCAGACATCCTACAACCATGCTATCCTACTAGGAATGAATAGCATAACATGTAAACTAAAAATCCTTCTCCTATACCAGAAACCAAAATTCCTAGGAGTTACACAAGCTTCATCGAGTTAACCTATTAACTAAAGTTGTGGATTGTTTATGTTTTCATGATGCATTCAAACCCATCCTAGTACTTAGTATCTATTTCAGTCATATTCTCCTCATATGGAGATTATACAAAACCACATATTCAAGCAAATGCATATTCAAATTCCTTCACAGCATAATGCATATTAAGCTAAGCTAACCTTAAGCCCTTAAAACAATTGATTCCCTTCTTTTAACCCCATTTTCTATAAAACCTTCTTAAAATATGTCAATTAACTATATTGACTTGCTCAAGCATTTTCCCTTAATTGCATTGATATCCCTTAATCTTTTACCCTTCATTTATAATGAAATCCTTTAAGCATTTAATCTCTACATGCTTTATCAAACAATATTTGAATGCTAAGAATGATTTACTTATATCATACCAAATGCAACTAGCAACTTGAGAATAAAAAGAAAGATCATTTAAGCAAGAAATCCCAATTTAGATAACATGCCTATAAAATTGAGCTTCTTTCCAACACAGTTCTGGCAGCAACTTCCAATTGAAGATGATGGAATGCAGTTTATTTCTCTCTCAATATAGTGACTCTTCTCCTAGAACTCTCCTTAAACATAACTTCTATACTGAAATAGTTATTTCACTTCCTTCTACAAGGTATTCTAAGCACAATCTGGTAAATGCAGCTGGTACAAACTTATAATTATCACATTTTGATTAAAATGAAGCAATGTAACATAAATAACTCACAACAGAAGCTTCTAAACTCAACAGGACGACTCTTCAATTCATCAAAGATGAATTGCGCAAGATGTCCTTTGATGGATGAATGGGCGACTATTTATAATCTCGTGTTAGCAAGTGTTTCCTCAATTTTGGGCATGCAAGATGACAACCAAGCTTCAATACTCAATCAAACATCACTTGGAAAGTGTTTAAACCCTAAGTCATGTTTTAAAAGAGTGATTCGACCTCACTAAGCCAGCAAATGAAGAATTCTTCAACTCAAATCTTGAAAAACATCACCTACAGGTAACACATTTTTGCCAGTCGCATAAAACTAAATGACTCTCTTTCCTGTGTTTTAGGTCAAGGCTAAGCATGTTACAACACAAAGATCTTGTTGCCATTTCCCTACTTTCCAGTTTGAAGACTTCTTCCTGCGTTTTTGCTGCACTGATATCTTCCTCATTTTCACAGGAAAGCTTTCTTCAGATTTTTCCTTTTAAATTATGTTTCGACTTTACACTATGAAGTATTTTATATTTCAAATATTTAACTCTTTTAATATTTCAATTTCTCATAGTTCAAAACATTTAATATTGATTTCAAAATCAAATATTTCCTTTTTAAAGTCTTCAAATGTAATATTTTCCATTTGAAAATGTTTTCACGAGTTTGATGCATTTCAATAAAAACATCAAGTATTTGGTACTTCATATTTGACTTGTTCAAATATTTTCAAAGTAATAATATAAAGGTTTTAATAAAGTTCAAATATTTTCAAAGTAATAATATAAAGGTTTTAATAAAGACTTTATAATGCAAAGTAAATATCGTTTTATAATTTTACCAAGGTATTTTAAAATTCAATTTCCAAAATTACCCAAGGTAATATAAAATTGATTTCCTAAATCACTTTAGGTAATAATATTAAATTCAAATATTCTTATATATTTATATATTTTTATTATAGATTTATTTACTCCGATATATATGTATATATATATATATATTTAAATATTACTATTAAAATATATTTACATATATACATATATAT
Organism: Sequoia sempervirens; assembly: GCA_007258455.2. Taxonomy (NCBI): domain Eukaryota; kingdom Viridiplantae; phylum Streptophyta; class Pinopsida; order Cupressales; family Cupressaceae; genus Sequoia; species Sequoia sempervirens. Next base: position 46,011 of record VDFB02012184.1, read on the forward strand.
ATTTAAGTAAAAATATAAAATAAATATATATGTATATATTATTAAACATATAAGCATTTACATATTTAAATATTTACACTTATACGTATTAACTGTTACATACGTATATTGTGAGCCAGTCAGCATACTTTCAATATACATGCATACGTATTCGTGTAAATATGATTATATGTAAATTCCAATCAATTATTATTATAAACATCATTATTCATAGGAAATAGATAACGTGGGTATGCATATATATGTATATCACTGTACGCAGTGTACACGTAAATGTATGTATACCATGTCGACACATATGTTTGGGCATATCCATCTGCCAAGCATACGTACATATTGACATATATATACATATGGATATATGTATATTATATACATGTATACACATACTCGCTCGACCTATTAACATATATCCATTCACGTTTTCCACATTAAGGGCAAAGCACAGTAAGTCAGACAAATGAGTAATCATCATTTTTAAAGCATAAAGAAGTAAACATAACTCCTTAAGCCTAAGGATGACTTACCTAGACCAACATAACTGATTTGGTTTCTTAGAGCCTATATTGATGTGTGTGTATGCTCAATTGGTAATCGTTACTATTTACCCAACCAAGTTCCTCCCCGAACGATGTCTCTCCTCTGTCCGGAGGAACAGTCTTCATACCTGCACACCATGACATGACATCGGCAGTCATATACTCATAACAAGGTAAAAACATCTCACAAGTTAGAATAACATTATTCCATAATTGTATGCAACATTTAATCAAGAATTAAATCAATAGAAGTAACAATCAAATGAAACCATCATTTAAACAGAACATCATTATTTTATTCATCATATTGATTCATCTATTACAATCAATTTTCCCTATGAAATAATAGCTATAGAATTTGGGATGTAAAATTCCTCATGTTATCTATGACAAGAATTGAAGTACCAACAATGTATTCAGAACTCACAATGTTTTGAAATTTCTCTAAATCTTCATCCATTTGTTTTAGTTATTCTTGAGGGAACTTAGCAAAACCATTGTGTCAACATCAGTCACATTGGTTGTATGTAGGGTGGTCATGGGAAATTAGGTATCAAATCTATGGTCCATAGTGGGTTGACTAGTATCAACACTATGAGTGAAAGATTTGGAAAAATCAAGATCCACGATGAGTGTAGTGACGTGGGATGGCATGAGTCTTGAACTATGTCTCACTATAGTATTGGTAATAGGACACCAGGTTGTGAAGCTCATACAAGTTTCACCAAACCTAGGTGCACCCAAAATGGAGAATAGGCACTAGATAAATGCAATCAAACACCCTAGAATATGAAGTGCAATGCAAGTATGTAAAAAAAGAACAATTTTCAGATTTCAAACAAGATAATTTACTGATTCTGCTATGCAAAAACCTAAAAATGATATCTTTTAATTCCAATTTTGATTTCCAAACAATGCACTCAATTAGACCCATTAAACCTAATGCAAAAGATGATAGATTTTTTTGATTTATGAAACTAAAACCCAAATTTAATAGCATATCAGAAGAATGTAAACAGAGACAAACAACTACCCAAAAGTTTGAAACAACACCTATATAAGGATAGATTCACCCTAGGGCGAATGGGTCCTAACACAGGGGTTACATAAATTTGAATTTGAGTTTGAAGTTCAAATCTAGGGTTTCTTGTTTTAGGTTATAAATTGTACTTTTAGTGATTGATTTTTCCAGAATGTGATGTCCAAATGCAATTGCAATGGATGAAAAATGATGGACAATATGACACTTTTGAAATGCAATTTTGACTCAATTTTTTAATATGAATGATTGAACATACACTAACATGCAAGTACTATGCAAAATCAATGCAAATTTTTGAATTCTTTAGATTTTAAAACATGCAAAATGGAAACCTAAACCCCTAAATGAAATGCAAACTAATGCAAATTAAAAAACCCTAAATGAGATGTAAATCAATGCAATGCAATGCAAAGGAATGCAAATCCTATATCTAGGATTTGAATGGACTCCAAATCAAAAAGTTCATAGTGCAAGAAGGTTAGGTTCACCAAAAATGAAATGGTGGGAAATAGTTACTCTTTCTATTAAGATGGGTGTTCACTATTAATTTACTATAAATAGAAAGGGAAAATGGGGTATAATGCACCTATCTCGCTCTATCTTATTAGGATAAAGTGATCCCTTAAGCCAAAATTGACTTTCAACCCTTAGGTGAGTCAACCTTGAAGGAGATCTCATTGTTTTCCTTATGATCTAGGACGTGGTAGATCTGCTAAAACAAAGCTTTTGGGAGGAAGACTAAAAATAGTAAATAAACCCAAAAATGCAAAGTAACACTTGAAATTAGAAGATTAAATCTTAATCTAATGGAACCTACAACTTTTAGACAAATCTAAGGAGGTTAAGTATTTTTACACTTATTATCGAAATGTTGTTGTTGAGTGTCCTTTGGGACTCATTTGTCCAAAGGAGAATGGGTCTAGCTACAAGGGTTGAAAAACTTCTTTCATAGTCCTTTGGTCTTATGTCTATACTCTTGATCCCTTTGCGTTTCACCATCGGAAGTTCGGAAATAAATTCTGAAAGTGAGTTTCCATGGCTTGACGACAACTTTGACAACTTTTGCAACTTTTCCAATTTTTATCTTTTGATAGATCTTCAATCCTTCTTCAACCTAAAATATGCAAAATATACAAGAGGGAAAAAATTGTTTGTTTTTGGTGAATGGGGGTTTTCCTTGGTCAAATTTAGTTTTGGTAATTAAACCTCGAATTGAAACAATGAAACATGAAAGGAATGATGAATGAACAAGTGTTATGTTGCAACTCACCAAACCCTTGAGTGAAAGCCCTTGAAGGACTGAAACTTAGTACATCTCTCCAAGGTCTTGATTTTGCATGAAATGGCTTGATTGATGATGTGATCTTGATGCTTGAAATTTGACTTGAATGCTTGAAACCTACATCACAATGTTAGCTCCAAAAACATGCATGATTCTTGATAACTTTGACATGATGCTTGAGATCTTGATTGCTGCAACAAATACTTGATAAATTTGCTCTTAAACACCTTTGACAATAATCTTAGCTCTTGTGAAATTTGCATGTATGTTCTAGGATTTGAATTGATAAAAAGACCTTGCTTTTATAGACAATTTTCTAATTTCTTAAAAATTAAACATTACAAGCCGACACTTAAAACTTGAATTTAGGACCTTAAGATACCGCAACAAACATGTTTAAATTTTGAAATTGTGATCTTAAGGGGGGCCCATTTTCCCAAGGGTGAATGGGTCCTAAGCTAAATAATCAAGACCTATTAATTTCAGGGTGATAAAAATAATAAATGCATTAATTAAATTATAATTCCTCTTTCAAAAATTGCAATTAATTAGGATTGTAAATGCAAAATTTAGGCAATTAGAGGCTTAATTAAGTCCAATTAAAAAGAATAGATAAAAATGCCCCTTGGAGTAAAGAAAACACCTGGAGGACTTAATGAAGGTTCAAAACATCTCATTTAACATTGCATAAACTTAGAATATGCATAGATATGCTTAAGGATAGCTAGGCACCCATTTCTGGGCAATAATTGATTTTTCAATGCATTTTTTGGGGGTTTTTTGAAGAAAAGCGTGGAAGGGAATTTGCAACATGAAAAAGAGAAGAAGAGGGCAGCATGAAGTGGAGAAAAGGTGCAACAATTTGTGGGAGAAGTGTCAAAGAAGAGAGCAACTCATTTGGAGCTATTGCAAACACACAATAATATATTTTTGGAGCAACAACAATAGATTGAAATAATGATGGGTTGAGGACAGAGTTGGAAGATTTCTCAAACAAAAAATTTGAGGGAATGGCTATGAGGGCCAAGTTTTGTAAATCTAATTTTTCTAAGTTATTTTCTTTCATAAACTTGTAATAGTTTCTCATGATTGAATTTAGTTCCATATTTGAATGCAATATCTCTCCTTTGCTTAATCTTTATTGTTTTGTGAGTTTGTGGAATGAAATTATTTTTGTTTGCTTCAATTTGATGTGCTTCCATGCCCTTGTAGTCCTTTATGGAGTATCCATCAAATATAACTTAATTCAATGTTTCATATGTATGTGATTATAATTTTTTTCAAAATTGGTAAATGTTGGCAAATAAGGAACCAAGGATAGGATAATCCTAATAACAATCATCACAAGGCTATTTAGGAAGCATTTGAGGATGTGTGGTACAAATTGAAGGATGATAAGGTAGAAATACACACAAAAGGATACATCCCTACATGAATGGGAGGCTATGTGAGTACATGGTCTCACTGCAAGTATGAGAGACACCAAAGACAAGAGAAGAGAAATAATAGAGAAAAGAAGAGCATAATAGAGTATACAAGGAATAATAGATTAATGAATGTAACATAAAGATAATTACTAGTCACGCATATGTGATGTTTACATCTATGCTTTTGGTACAGAGTTTACATTGTCTAACACATATATAATATGAATATATGAGAAAATTGGTTCTATTGTGAATATGAGTATAATTTTTTTTCTTTATACTGTACATGTGAACTACCTACCACACCATTTTGATTTTCTTCTTAGTGCATCAACTTGGAGATAATTTCTCTAACATAAATAATTCAGACCTCAAGCGTATATTTTATCATCAATATTTGGTTCCATTGTTGAAACTCTATTTTATGGTGTCTAAGAAAAGTACAAAAATATAAAGAAAAGAGTTTTTGATAAAGAATACTACTAGGAAAAGGATTATTAATAAAAAAATTGTAGTAGAATTGAGATGTGTGGTAGCATACACCAAGTGTTAACCCCTTAGTGCTCGGGGTTAGGCACCTATGGGATGAGAAATGGAGAGGGGGTCCTAAAAGGAATCCTAATATTATTGATTTATCTTTGGTTTCTTCTCCATGTAATACCTCGATATATAATGAGGAGTATTATATTGCAAACAATAACAATGATTATTCTCAAGAATATAGTAGATGAGGCGACTACTACAACAATAAAGGTGGTTGCAAAAAAGGAAGATGTTAGGGACCAACCTCTTACAATTAAAATAAAATAGGAAATTAAATGTAAATTAGTATAGGAGTAGGAAGAAAGAAGAGTCAAGTTGTGGGTTTTGTTGTGATGCTACACACAATACTTTCTATTGCCCCAAAGTCATATCATTTTGCAAGACTAGATTGGCACAAAGAACAAAAAGTGAAGAATTTTTAAGTCCTAATGTACTAGGGACCACTAAGGTGTTACTAAAAATAACAAATAAATAAGCAAAACTATTAGAAGATGTAAGAAAAGTGATATAGATTCCAAATAGAAGATAATAGAACCTTCTATCATAGAAGAATGATTATTGAAAAAGGAATATAGAGAAAGGAACAACTCAAGAAAGAAACTATCAAGAAACTTAAGAATAAATAGAATAGAGTTGTAGTAGTTTCTAAAGAGTTAATTAAGATAAATATAAAAATAAGAACATAATAAGAAGTGTTTTTTTTTAAAGGAGGCCCAAAAATTGAATCATATGGTTGAATTAATAATATAACATCATCTACTAGAAAATGTAAAACAAAATTTGAAACATTGAAACAAGAAGAGTCAAAGAAGACGTCAACTTTAAAAAGTGGAAAAAATCAACTATTGTTGTTATATGTAAAATTAAATGGAAAAATGATTAGAAAAATATTATTAGACTTGGGATTAGTGACATTTCTTGAGTATATGGAAGCCCCATAGGAACTTGGAAAAATGTACAAGTATATTTCATGGGCATAAAAAAAGTTAATTTTGAAGTCATAAATATGTGCAAATGATATCATGAAGTTTTCAACATTATATTAGATATTTAGTGGTGTGTGGATAATAATGAAATATTCAATGCAAATAATGAGAGATTAATGCTACAAGAGAATGGAAACACAATACATAAAACTTTTAATGAAGGAATAAGAGGATAATATATAGAATAAATTATGAATTTGAGAGGGATAAAACATTACACACAATTAAGAAAATACATAGGAAGGAATGGGATGGAGAATCAAATTCAGAAGGTTAAATATTTATAAATAATGACAACTCTTTAACTAACATAGATGATGCAATCAAAGCTTGGTCATGGGAAAAGTTAGAAAATTAGAAAATAAATAAAAATATAAGGACTTAGAAAATCTTTATGGTTAGAAAAGTAACCAAAACTACAAAAATAAATACCATAGAGCAAATAATTCAACTACATACAATGAAGAAATTCACATGTAAAATTACAACAATATTAAGGAGCAGGAGACTTATTTGGTTGTCTTCAATCTATGGAAATAGTATTTACAAATGAAGAATTAGAGTACAATCTTTAGATGATACTTTGAAAATGAGTGTTGCAAGATGGCGGAATGCCCATAAACCGAATATATCCACCTAAAAAGATTTCACAATTCTAATAATGAAAATGTGCCTAGGAGATACCAAGAAAATATTAAAATGTGATGGAATAGAAGATATACATTACCATATAGATACCTATGAATGTATCTTGAATAAATTAGGAGAAACAAATAAATATTGAGAATACAACTATTTTACTAGACCTTAACTCCTATAGTGAAAGCATGGTATATAAACCAAGAGTTATCAACAAAAACTAGATACTATGATATAACCAAAAATGATTTATGTAGAACTTTCAAGTTTTGGCACCCAAACCTAAAAATAAATATGATATTAAATATAAATAAAGAAATAATAATATTTTTATAAGATAGGATAATAAGGAAGTTTGAGAAGAAAAATATATATGCAACACCTCAAGAGGATGACATCATATATAAAAGAATTATATTGAAACCGTAGACCATTGTGATGCCACAAAGATATGTTATTCTATCAAAATAAGAGGTAATAAACCTATGTCTAAAGAAGAATATCCAAAGAACTTGGATGTGTAAGTGGGAAACAATGAAAGAGAAACAATGGATAAAACCAAAGAAGTCAATATTTATACTAGTCATTAAAAATAAAGGAGTAGAATTTAGAAAAAGAGGGAGAACCTAATCTTGTTGAAATTATAGATTATTGGGGAGAAGTATTCAAAATTATAGAGATATTCAAATAATACGGGGATATATTCCCAAGAACCTTTATAGAGCTAAAAAGGATAAAATAAGTTATAGTGATAAAGATCCAACTAAAAGAAAATGTGAAACCATAGAAAAAAAAGACCCTACCAAAATAATCCTAATCTCAAAATAATAGTAAAGACTAAAATAGATAGGATGTTAGCCAAGGAAATAATAAAACAAGTAAAAAATATAGAATGAATCAATCCTATGGTAATACAAAACAAAAAGGCTAGTGATATAAAGACGTGTAGATTTCATAGAGCTAAAGAAGGTGTATGTTCATGAACCATTCCACACTTCTTTGATAAAAGAGATACTAGAAAGCATTTTTAGCAGAGATAATAGAAAACTTTCTCAAAAAATAAATATACTCATTCATAGATGGGTTTTTAGGATGCTACTAAGTGAAGCTATTAGAATAAGATCAACCTAAGACCAACTTTACAACAAAATGGGGATCATATATGTACATAGTCATGCAATTTAGCTTGAATAATGTACCTACATTCTTTAGCAGGATTATAGTTAATGCATTTGAGGATTTCATCCAAGACTTTTTTATGTCTACTTAGATGACTAGATAGCCTATGAGATGCTAAAATATCATGTTCAAACACTAAGACAACCATTTGAAAGATGTAGTCTTAGGATTATTGAAGAAATACATCTTTGCTACACCAATTGGCAACTTGTTTTGGCATACTATTTGTAAGGAAGGTGTAATCATAGATCCTCTCAAAATAAGCATAATTATAAATCTACTTCCTCCATGAGTATAATTTAGAAACTATAATTTACCTAGGATAAATTGGCTAGTACCACAAGTTCATCAAAAACTATGCAGCTAACTCTAGCCCTATTGTAGAATTGTAGAAAAAGAATAATATCACAAAATTTGAATGGATTGATGAATGCCAAAAATTATTTGACATAATGAAGAACATAATAGTAGAAGCACCAATTTTATATTCCTAGATTAGAAACACCCTTTTCATGTCCATGTTCATGCATTTAGAATTGTGATTGATGCGGTATTAAAACAACCAAGGAGTAGAAATTACCAAAATGTTATATATTTGCCAATAGATATCTTGTGGTGGAAGAGCAGAATTATACTACAACAAAGAGGGAATATTTGGCCATATTTTTTTTCCTACGCAAATTTAGACATTATCTTTTAGAAACACCATTCATTTCTATATTGATCACAATCCATTGAACCACTTTATGAATAAGCTAGTAACTCATGGACACATATGCTAGTGGTTAATGTTATTTCAAGAATTTGATTTCAAGACCATAGTTAAACCAAGAAAAGCTAATCATGGACCAAAATGTCTATCCAATATATAAAATAGAGAAGGAGGTTCAATAGTAGATTTTCAAGGCACTCATCTATTTTGAATAATCATAGTACTTTAGGAACAACGAGATATTTCTAAATTTCTATTTATTGGTAACTTCCTTACACAACTATACAAAAAAAAAAGAGAAAACTTACCATGACAGTTCTCCCATACACTATAATCAATAGAGAATTATACATTTTGGGAAAAGATGAAGTCTTCCAAAGAGTGGTGAGGAATCACAAAATAAAATATAATCTTGGAAGAAGCACATGGAGTTATTTTTGGAGGATACAATGTTACATTTGCCAAATAAATAGTATACCAATTGAAAGGGATGAGATGCTTTTAAATCTGACACATCTTTTGGCACCATTCACGAAATGGGCCATTGATTTTATAAGATCAATCAACCACATGCCTATAAAACTCATGCACATTTTATTATAATTGGTATTTAATACTTAACAAGGTGGTCAAAGGCATAATTGACAAAAGATTATATTTCTTAAATAGTAGGAAATTTTATCCATTAAAACACCATTACAAGATTTGGATGCCCATTGAATATTATAAGTGATCAGGGGAAATAATTTGCAAATCAAACAATTAAGGAACTAATAGGAAAATTTATGATCATCCATAGCAAGAGTACACCACATTGAGCCCCAATTTGTAACAAGGATATGTTGTATTGGGACCAAAAGATACATGTGGAACTCTAGGCTTATTACACAAATTATAAGAGCCTAACAAAATATTATCCAATTGGTCTATATATTAGATGCAACACTACTAAGTATAATTTATATCCCAATATAAGGGAAAAAATTCCTAAAAGGTCGAACAAAAAAGAATCCCTCTAGGATGGGTTGGTACAACTAGAAAAGTTAAATGAGAATCGGTTGCTTACAACATATAGTCAAAATCAAGAAAAGTAGAAACAAAAGGCTTAGTATGATTGCAATATAAAAACCAAACAATTACAACTAGAAGATATGGTATTGCTCTATGAGGGAAAAACATAGATCATATCCAAATCATTGGTGTAGTTAAACTTAATACTTTGACAAATAATTTTTTGTAAAAATATGTTAGTGTCCAACTCGATTGAACTTGTATTATGAGGTATATTGAAATATAAAACCTTAATAAAAGACAATATATATTAAGTACTATACAATATTACAAAGAGTTCTCTGTGTGGGAAATAATTCATTATAACAAAAGAAAATAGAAGTGATCAAATAGTCAAAACACAATGACATAATATATAATGTTGGCTCAAACAACCATTAAAGCTATAAAAGGGAGTAAAAGATAAGGTAAAATACACAGTTATTTTCAAAAATATAATTCATTTGCATGAGAAGTAATTAGTAAGGGTTGCCAACAAAATAACATAAGAGAAGATATATTGAGAGCTATGAAAACCACATCTATTCCTTAGTTGATTGAAGCCAAGGACATCAAGAGACTAGTATACAATCTATTTCCATAAAAGGCTATGGAAAATGACCTAGAAGGATCTTTCTTGAACATTCGTAATGGGTTCATATATATAGAAGATGTCTAGAAATACATGTGAAACTTACAAAGGTAGATCAGATAGCTTCATAAAATAAATTGAAACCCTAATATATCAAGTAAGCAGGGAATTCCTAGCTAAATACACCAATTTTTGAAGGTTAAATTTTGATATTTGGGAAATTTTTCTAAATTTTTCTATTGATCATAAATGGATATTATTAATTTTGATTCACACACACTATGAATTCATGTACCTAGATAAAAACTTCCTCATCACTAAGGAAGCAATCCTTCAAGTGACAAGATTATTGACCAAAAGAAAGAAACCTAAGAAGGTAAACAATAAATCTATCACCACTCTCACATGTGCCACATTTTATGGAAGAAATCTCACCATCAACAAGATCATAAACCCTAGAGTAAGGTATAAAACCAAATGTATTTCTTACACAAAATTCATATCAAAAGAGAGAATTCTACACTAGTAACTTACATCCATGTGGCATATGAAGTGATCACCAATGGTAAAGAATATGGACTCTATTAAACCCTAAGAGAACAACTATTAGAAAAAATGGATAAAATGAAGAAGACATGCCATGAATTTAATTATGGATAATTAAAAGTGTTAGCTCCTAAAATCTCAACCCCACAATCCTAGAGTATTATTATATCCTCAAGCCAAGGATTTGTCTTCGAGAGGATAGGGTATGGGCTTATCAACATATTGTTGGTGATTAAAGGGAAAATTTTGAGAGTGGCTATTCTCTCCTTCACTTTGGGCTCAATTGAGCCCAAAAGGGTGTTCCTAAGGTATTTATAATAGGAAATTTATCACATAAATGGTGGAAATGATGAAACTAGTAATAGTTATACCCATTGTTTGTTTCAACCCAATATTTGTCACTGTCTAGCTACTTGTAAAACCTCTTACTAAGCTAAAAACAACACCCTTATATATGCACCTAAAGATGAAAACACTATTACATCCAAATAGGTGAATCCACTTAACATTTCAAACACAAAAGTAAGGTGTAAGCATGATCAACACGATTCTCTAACAAGCCATGCTATTTGAGTTAGCTTCAAATGTTCCTTGAGTTATAATATTGGATCATTAAAATATGTAAAACTTGAATCCACTCCTAATCTACTGAGGATGGAAGAATATTTAAATAAAATATGTTTGACATCTCGCTAATTAGATTTGTGCCTAATCCATTGGGCAATAGAGTCATGACTATGAAAGAATATGGATATATGGCTACAAATTATTAATAGAACAAAGCTTGCACATGCATACAAACTTGTGAAATAAGGAAAACTACAAATAAAATTTATGAGCTATCCCTAATAGATCAATAGTACCCCACATTAAAAAAACAAGACCATCATAAAAGAGTTTTCAATGCTTTAGAATGAATGACATACATTAATCGTATGTTGTTACAATCATGCCAACAAATATGGAAAGTGAGAGGCAATAACTAGGTTCAAAGCCCCTCTCAAGATATCAAAACCTACCATGGAGACATACATTTATATGAAAAACATTATTTAGCTACCCCTTCCCTTAAATTACAAGAACATATCATCATTTACAATGCTGAGGGTTTTTCATCTGATACCCTTGACTAATATAAGAAACATATAGCCAATAAATTGGTTAAATGACAAACAATTATTATAAAAATAAACCTTGCATACATATCCCTTTATTGCAATGTACTTTGGCAACCTTTGTGTGATTTTGGAGTCATATGGAAGTTCCACAAGTTAAATCTAATCAATGTGTCATCATGGGAACTTATAATCAAATCATCCTTGGATCCATTAGTGGATGACCTAAGAAAATAGAACACCATTCCCCTATATTCAAATGAGTAGCATAACACCTTGCACATAGACTAGCAATTTCTAAGTTTCAACTACAACATTCATGTTGACCATATTCACTTTTACATCCTACAATTAAAATTTGCATGTGGATTTGTGCCCTTGGGATGAGAAATAAAATTTTGGTTGGATGATTGTGCTTTTATAGCTCCAAGGGGTCAAATCCAACCATTTATGATGTGTTAGAGAAGTCGGGGGAGTGGGTGTTATATTTGGACATGTTTGTGGGAAGCTAAAATGTTTGAAAAGGTGAATTTGAAGGAATTATTAGATTATAAATTAGTGATGGGAAATAGGGAAATATGACAAAAGGAAAGCTAGGATAAGGTAAATATGTACTTATTAGATTGGGTTCAACAAGAATCTAGCCATCTTTAGGAGCATTCCAAAATTAAAAAATGAGAAAAGGAGGAAGAAAATAACAGAACACAAGATAAAACATATGTGTAAGAAACAAAAAAAGCAAGGGGATACATAAAAATCAAAATAATAACTTGTAGCCAATGCCACAAGGCCATAAAAGGACTAAATTAATGGTTTCACCAAAAAATTAAATCACCTATAAGTTATACCTTGCAAGAAAAACTACCAAAATTCACTTTCCTATATTGAAGAAAAACTAGCTGAAAGAGTTCATCTTCCTCAAGAAAAATGTGCACTGACCACTTGGCTACAAAAAAGTGTG
>VDFB02012185.1:0-31177 GCA_007258455.2 Sequoia sempervirens
GATCATAAGGTTGAGTTTGATATCATTTTGCACACACAAGCTTACTACGGGGAAATGATTGAATCCTTTAGTTGTAAAAGCAAAAATTTGAGAATAATCTCAAGGTCTTTGAGTGAAAACCACACTGTGGGACTCTCTTACCCAAAAATAGTAAAAATAGAGGATGTATCCAATGGTGAAAACCTATCTAAGGTTCCCAAGGATGAAGGATTCAATATTCCTCTTAGTACTCTACATCAGGAGAAGTTAGAGGTTCTAGCCGAGAAGTGCAACCCAGTCAATTTGGGAACAGAGGAAACTCTGCATATCACATTTTATGTTGATTCATTGTTGTCAAAACAATAGAAGCTCCTAGTTGCTTTCTTAAGGGATAGAAAAGTAAACTTTACATGGAGTGAAGGATTCAATATTCCTCTTAGTTCTCTACATCAGGAGAAGTCAGCGGTTCTAGCCGAGAAGTGCAACCCAGTCAATTTGGGAACAGAGGAAACTTCGCATATCATATTTTATGCTGAATCATTGATGTCAGAAGAACAAGAGATCCTAGCTGCTTTCTTAAGGGAGAGAAAAGTGAAATTTTCATGGAGCTATGTCGACATGCCCAGACTTGATCCAAAGATTGTGGTCCACCACCTACCAGTTTACCCCGAAGCAAATCCTATCACACAGAAACTTAGAAAAATGCATCCCTAGATAGCCTTGCTAGTCAAAATGGAATCAAAGAAGCTATGTGATGTAGGGTTCATATGACCAATTGACTATCCAGATTGGGTATCAAATCTGGTTCCTATTTCAAAACTTGATGGGGGCATCCATATATGCACAGATTTCAGAGACCTAAACAAGGCATGTCCCAAAGATGACTTCCCCCTTCCCAACATTGATATGATTGTAGACATGACTGTGGGACATGAGATGCTTTCACTGATGGACGGATTCTCTGGGTATAACCAAATCATGATAGACAAAGAATATCAACATAAAATAGCTTTTACTCGTCCATGGGGGACATATTGCTGGAACATGATGTCGTTTGGCCTAAAGAATGTTGGAGCAACATATCAAAGGGTCATGACCTTAATATTTCATGCCATGATCCATAAGACTATGGAAGATTATGTCGATGACATATTAGAAAAATCTAGAAAGGGAAGGGACCGCATAGCAGCATTAAGAGCCATCTTTGATAGACTTGAGGGATACAAGGTTCACCTTAATCCAAAGAAGTGTGTCTTCGGCGTACAATTAGGGAAGCTATTGGGATACATTATGTTTATGAGAGGAATTGAAATGGATCTCACTAAAGTAAAGGAAATCCTCGAGATGGAGGAACCCAAGACTTTGAAGTAGCTAAGAGGCCTACAAGGCAGGATCCAGTCAATTTGTCAGTTCATGGCTCAATTAGTGGACAAATCAAACCCATATTCTCACCTACTCCACAAGGGGGTAGCGTATAAATGGGATGAGAAATGTGATCAAGCCTTCAACAAGATCAAATAGTATTTTCTCACACCTCCAGTACTTATGCCACCAATCTCAGGAAAACCTCTAATCCTCTACATATCAGCAACAATAGCAGCCCTCAGTGCTCTCCTAGCTCAACATGATGAAAATAGAATAGAGAGGACCATCTACTACATCAGTCAGACCATGGTAGGCAATGAGTTAAATTATTCCTTCATCTAAAAATCTTGTCTAACAGTGGTGTTTTCCTCAAAGAAGTTCAGACACTACATGTTGACACACAAAATCAAACTCATTGCCAAGATTGACCCACTCAAGTATCTACTTTCCAAAGAAATGCTTACAGGAAGGATGGCCAAGTGGGTCATGATCCTATTGAAGTACGACATTGAGTACATAGAGCAAAAGGCTATCAAAGGGCAAGCTATTGTAGACCAACTAGCAGAAGCACCAATGTACTCAGACACTAATTTCAGAGTTCCTTGATGAGTCCATCTTCAACTTGAGCATCACAAACCATTAGAAGTTATACTTTGATGACTCCTACACAACATGGATCAGGAGCCAAAATATTTTTCATCACTCCACAAGGAGATTGCACAACAAGATCCTACAAGTTGGCATTTCCCTGCACAAACAATATTGTAGAATACAAGGCTCTAACCATAGGACTCAGAATAGTAGTGCAATGGCATATCATGGCTCTCAAGGTATATGGGGATTCACAACTAATACTCAATCAAGTGAATGATGAATACCAGACTAAGGACAACAAGCTAACTCCATCCAAGAAATTGGTGGAAAGCCTTAAGGATTCCTTCATTGAGATCACATTTGAGCATATACCTAGAGAAAACAACAGAGTAGCGGATGCCATGGTGAAAATTGGATCCCTACTGGACATCCCTCTCAATGTCCAAAAGCATGAATTCCTAGTAGAGTAGCTTCTTGTGCCTACATTCAAGGTACTAGAGTCTAAATTCGTGTGTGAAATCCTTGGTCCTAGTGATCCTTGGTACCATGACATATACAATTATCTAAAAATAGGAGTCCTCCTTGCTGACATAACCTCAAACCTTAAGAAATCCTTTGTCAAGAAAGCATCTCAGTTTGTCATCCTAGGAGAAACCCTTTACCGTAGGAGCATAGAAGGAACCCTGTTACATTGCCTAAACACTGAAGAAGCCTTGACTACTTTAACTGAGGTACATAATGGTATTTGTAGTTCACACTCGAGCAGAATGACCTTGGCCAAGAAATTTCTTAGGATGGGGTATTATTGGCCTACTATGGAAAGAGAAGCACATGAATATGTTAGAGGGTTTCTACAATGTTAGCAACATGGGGACCTCATCCATGCACCAACTCAAGAGATCCATCTGATTGTCACAACATGGCCCTTTTTGCAGTGGGGGATCGATCTCGTTGGAAAAATCACCCCCACCTCCTCCAGTGGCCACAATTTTATCATTACTGCCACTGAGTATTTCACCAAATGGTTGGAATCCATACCCATGACATACATCACTAGAAAACAGATATCTAAGTTCATCCTAAACTATTTGATATTGCACTATGGTGTCCCACAAGCCATTATCTCAGATAATGGGACACCCTTCAATAATTAGGATGTTCATGACCTATGTGACAAATTCAAAATCCAACATCACTTTTCCACTCCATACTATCCCCAAGGCAATGGCCAAGCAGAAGCCACCAATAAAACCATTCTAAAAATCCTCAAAAAGACAATCAATGACATAGGTTGTGACTGGAATTTTCAGCTAAATACCACCCTTTGGGCCTATCGAACTAGCATCTGCACACCCACAAGTGCTACCCCATTCTCCCTAGTCTACATATCAGAAGCCATATTACCCATAGAGATCGAGCTCTTGTCATTGAGAATATCACTGCAGAACCTCATCACGGACAAAGAATATTGAGTATCAAGATTGAATGAGCTGGAGTTGTTGGATGAGCAGTGAATGGAGGCATTGAACCATCTACAAGTCTATCAAAACTAACTCAAGAGGAGTTATAACAAGAAGATTAGGAGTCGGACATTCCAGGTTGAAGAACTTGTGTTGAAGGAGAATCATAAGAATGTCCCAAATCTAAACGGAAAAGGAAAATTTGAACCCAACTGGTTGGGACCATTTGTTATCATAGCAAGCTATAAGTCAGAGGCATATCATTTATCAACACCTAAAGGGGAACCTCTGCAGGAGCCCATGAACAACTCCCATCTCAAAAAGTTTTATGCCTAAATCTTTCAAGATATATAACCTAAAATCCAAAAAAAAATCAGAAAATGTCTTGGAAAATGGTCGCCTTAGTAAAAACCTAGCAAACAGGAGTTTCAGTGACAACAAAAAAATCAAAAAAGCAAAAAAATAAAAAAATCAGAAAAAGGATTTGAAAAAAATAGTAAAGAGAAAAATCATCCTCTAGTGAAAACCAGTTCGGTGGCACTTTGGGCAAGGGCAAGTACCTTGGTGAAAGCCTGGCAAACAAGCGCCTTGTGTAAATAAGAACTTTCCATCCACTAGGATCTTAAAGGCTCATTCTACACACTTCCATCATTCATCGCATTCCATATCTCCATCCATCACCCATCCGCATCCACATCATAGCTTGGTCATGTGTTCATGTCATGATCCTTCATAATACTACTCAGCCCATTCTCAAGGTCAGTGTGTCATGTCTTTAACGGAGTAGTCTATTGCTTCATGCTGGGGGCATGTTCTCATTGGATCGGATTCATGTATGTTCTTGAGATCCCAAAATCAAAAAATCCAAAAACATCAAAAAATCAGAAAATCTAAAAATATCAGAAAATTAAAAAATCAAAAAACATCATAAAATCAAAAAATCCAAAAATATCAAAAAATCACAAAATCTCAAAACATTCAAAACATATCAAAATCCAAAAAAGGTCAAAAAAGTCAAAAACAGAGTTGTCTTGTCAAACTACGTCATCTTTGAGCTTTGAACGTAGACAAGGTTGATCTTTGATCATCCCCCGAGACACTTAGGTTAGTCCTTTAGGAGTTCGTCATAATAAGCTAGCAATCCATCTATTCATGTCTTATCAATAATCAAGTTTGTGTCAGTCAAACTACGTGGTCTCTGCGTGTATAATGTAGGAAAGACTAATTTGTTGATCAACCCTTGAGGCCCCTAGGATAGGTCTTTAGGTTAGTCTCCTGGTCAAAATCTCAAAAAACCCCAAAACATTTGAAAATACCAAAAACAACCTCAGAACATTTCAAAAAATTCAAAAAAAATCAAAAAACCAAAAAAACCCATCTATCTCATCTCACTTTTCACCCGTAATAAATGTTGCTCATAATAAATCAATCATCATCCCCAACCTTTGGTGAAACAATTAGAAACAAGTCTAGCAAATCAAAAGTGAAAACTCAAACGTCAAAGTCTCAAGTCTAGGTTAGTACGTAAACAAGTTGGTCAACTTTTTATGTCAATAGTCTATCATCCATTCAGTCCCAAATTAATCATCTGATATCATCATGTCCTAGCATGCATCCTTCCTACAATGGATGTCAACATCAGGCATCACCGTAGTTTAGTCTTGGCTAGTGGTATTAAAGAACATTAACTTGTTTGTTTACTTTATCTTTGTCTTTTGACTTATCTTTTTGTGCTCATTTTGATGACCTCTTGATGATGTCCCAAACAAAGGGATTTAGAGAGAAAGGAATGGGGCAACGATCACTATCTTTTATCTATTGTGCTTGTTGAATATTCTAGTAATATAACTTGGTCATGCATGCTTTGTTTGGGTGTAGGGAAGGTATTATAGTTATCTTGTTGACCACATAGGAAGGCTTTCCTTTCTATTTTTTGGTCTGAGATGTCTCAAATATCTGAACTACAATTTAAATAAGGTTTCATATGCCATGTGTGAATAGGAGTACTCCTATCTAATTTTTGAGTCAAAGTGCATCACACTAGGTGCAACGCCATCCTAGTTCTTTATACCTTGATGCATCGTACTGCGTGTGTAATCAAACATAAGGTAATTGGCCCTTTTAAAATCCCAACTCCTTGGTAAGCAAATCATCATCATCATCATCATCACCATCATCTCATGTCTTGTTGGAATCTCTTGCTTTCTTCTATCTTCTTTCTACACTAACATGGTACCATGACATTTAATTGCAAATCATCATATATACATCCATCTTGCATCCACAAACTATCAACATACTACATATTGCATATCATATCATATAGGAAATATTAAATCATATCACATACATTGCATTTCCATCATTTGTACAATATAGCTTGGCTATTCTAATCATTTCATCATTTACACATAAATCATATAAAACATCATTTGCATTCATCATATCATATCACAAACACTGTCATAATATCCATAGAACATATATAAGCATCATTCATTTGCATAAGATCATCATGAGATCAACATCATATAAATGCATCACCATATAATGCATGGAAAAAGATAATGAAAAGAGAAAAAGATTGCAATTCGTCATCATCCATAAGGGGCATAATATAGATCTGTTAGTCACACAATCATTGCATTTTGCATCATCATAGAAAAGATATCGAAAAAGAAAGCATCTCATCACATTTGCATCATCACATAGAACATAATGTACATCATAACATCGCATAACATCATTTCATAACATTGCATAGCATATAGATAGTAAAGCCATCCATAATGCATAAATAGAATATAACACATCACATTGAATCAACATCATCTCATATATATCATCATCAAAGTATACATTTTCATGGCACAAAGTCGGATCAAAATATACTTGTGTATGTCAATAAAGTACAATCACCCACTGGGCTATCAAAAATGAGCCTGTGAAGCATAAAAGAATGAAAGAATATATGTCTCTAATCAAAACTAGGGCTAACCCTACTGGTTGCTTCCCTCACCACCTACTCTCTCCCCATGGTCCTCTGTGGGTCTATGGCCTATCCTCTGTGAAAAGTCCAAGACTCAGGCTGGTCTCAGCATGGCCTGATAATAATGCATCCTGTAGTAATTGGCCTCCTGGATGGCCTCCCTGTATGATCGAAGTGGTACCATGCTCTAGGAGGAGGATGCAAACATACTCTCTAACTGTTGTTGTCTACCCATCTCTACTACTGCCTTCAGCTCCTCAGCCTATCTCTGTAGGACTTCCTAGCCCACTCTACCCATAACTGATCCCTCTCAGCCGTAAGTACCTGTATTTGTGCCTATAGCTAGAGAATCTAACCATCCTTGGGGTTTGGCTAAGGGGTGGTTGCACAGGTGGTTGATCATGGTCCCCATCTCTGGGCAGTGTCAAAAACCTATCTTGGTTCCCGTAATCTTGATCCTGAAGTCCCTGGTCTTGGTCCTGACAAACTTGATCCTGATCATCCTATCGGGGTGGCCCATCTACATGCTCTCTATCTCGAGGAGGTGGTCCATGGTCTAGTTGTGGACCCCACCTCCCCCACCTCTATCCTCACCGCTGCCCCCTCAACCTCTTTGTGGCTACCTACCTACTTGGCCCCTAGGTCTCCATCATGCCACTGCTATGCTTAGTAATGTCAATCTTAAAGGCGCCTGGAACCAATCCTTGTAACTCTATGTCGTTCCTTTATCATCTAGACCTTGATCATATGGCCATGGCCTAGCCACAAGCTACATAAAACTTTGTACCACCTTGGCTGCTGGTATATATCGACCCCATGAGGTCTGACTCATCGTACAAGCGAAGATGGCCACGTACTGGTCATCAGATCAATCTTGAGCATCACCAAACTGATGGGCCACTCTATCTAGAAGATATCTCTCTATCATGGTGTACTCCTACCCTTGCATAAATCGGTTATGGTGGGAAAAGAAAGTTGTTGGTCATCATCATACCATGTCGGCCATCCGAGGTATGGCCGCCAGGTGAACTCCTGCATATCATCTATCACCCTCCTCCAATGAGGGATCTAGTGCTTGCCAGTGTGTGAAAAAGAAACTTCACCTCTGTATCACCACACCACTAGATCATCTCTCTCCATAGCTACGAGAACAAATCTAATAGGATGCAACATTGAGATATACTCCCACACCCAAATTTGTAAGAGAGTAATGCCAGCCTCGATGGATCTGTCATCTAGATACACTATCTCGTGTAGATCCCTATAAAGAGAGGCCAATAGCACTGCCCCCCAAGCAAAGAAAGTCTTGAACCTGATCATCTCTCCTAGGCAAGCCCCCATCTGACGCTGAAATATCAGCCTCGCTGATCTGGTGCCACCGGTCCTGAGATAATGGATGCTACCACTAATTTGAATGGTGAAACAATGAGCATGTATCGCTCCAACTCAATTTGGCCCTATGCAAAAACAATCTGATCAAGGCCCATAACGTCATAGCAAGCCTCCTGTCTGGCCTCTACATCATAGATGATGCACTCTCCATGGATCGGTAGTCTCAAAATGTGCCAAACGTCCTCCAAATTGATCATCGCCTCACCAATGGGAAAATGGAAAGACGATGTCTCGTTGTGCCATCGCTCGACCAATGTAGTCATCATACCCAAGTGAGTGCAAACAGGGTGAGCATAGGCGATGTACCATAATCCTAGAGCTCCCAAGTGCTCCTATAGTTGCTTGTGCATCCCCTCTAGAATTCTAAATATAACTAGGATCATGTGCTCTCGCGAGTGTAGTATCCCGGCCTTCTCCTGCATCAGCAAAGTCATAGCATCAAGTTTCATGAAAAAATCTTGGGCCCGATCGAGCTTTTTCACCTTTGAAACAACATATGTGTTGCTATTTGCAAAGGCAACACAATTTGAAAGTTTCAAATTGCACCATTGGAGGAGTTTGAACACTCAAACTCTGTCGTCACAGTGCAGTTTGTCTATGACCCAATTTGACCCCTAAACCTAAACTTCAAATAGGACCACTGCAACGCTCTATGAATACACGGTGTGCTTTGACCTAAAACCCTAAATTGTAAACTCCGCCACCACGGTGCTACATGGATATGCGGTGCAGTTTGAGGCTGTGCGGTGTCAAAATTGAGTTTGTAGCAGTGCTATATTGCACTGCTAGACCTAAACTAGCTTTATAGGCCTAATAAATACACCTAAACACGCAGAACGAGATCAAGTTAGGATCACTCACCAGAGGTCCTGCGCCTAGATGCCACTGGTACACTCGTACTCAATCTAAAACATGTTGTGGAAGCACACATTGCGCCATCCCCATCAATTCTCAGAGCTCTAGTGGTAGAATCTTTATAGGCTGTGTGCAAATAAATTAGAAGTGGCCCCTCGAGGCCTATATTAAGCCTAAAAGTTAGAGTTTTTTAACCTTGTTTAGCCGTCCTGCCAAGGTTTTGCCCCTTGAGCCTATTTTTGTCCATTTGTGGGCTGTTTTACATCGTTTTGGCATGTTTTTGACCTTTCAGAGCCTTTCTGGACCTGTCGGGAACCTTGTCCTTTTTTTCACCAGATCACCCAAAAAGTTGAAATTTTCATGCAATATCTCAAGGGGTAGTATGGCAGCATGTTTCGTCCCTTGGGGTAGCATTGGGGCATTTTTAAAATCATTTTTTTTTTGGCTTTGATCAAGACATGTTTATTCTTTGAATCAACACAACAAGTGCATCACTTCAAAGAGGGGAAAAATGTAGACACATAAAATGTACTAGTTGACATTACACAACTGATCCTAATTTAACTAACACCGCTTCGTCCTGAATCATCCCTTTTTCTAACCAT
Organism: Sequoia sempervirens; assembly: GCA_007258455.2. Classification (NCBI taxonomy): domain Eukaryota; kingdom Viridiplantae; phylum Streptophyta; class Pinopsida; order Cupressales; family Cupressaceae; genus Sequoia; species Sequoia sempervirens. The sequence continues at coordinate 9,240 of VDFB02012185.1, forward strand.
TTAATCAAATAACCCTCACTTGATTAAATTCATCAACTTTCCTCTCTTAATTAAATAAATAATTGTTTATCTGATTAAGTCATTCTCTCTCATTAATTAAATAAATCAATGTTATTTAACTAATTCTATTATCTCTATTTAATTAAATAATTCATTTTATTTGATTAAATCTCTAAAGTCATCTCATTAAATTAAATAAATTAAACCTTATTTGATTTAATCTAACATCATCTCCTTTAGTTAAATAAATCAAAATCTTTATTTAACTAAGTCTAAATCATTTTCCTCTCAACTTTGATTTATTTAATTCCTAAAATCTAAGTCAAAATTGTCAAATCACCTAACATCATCTTTATTAATCAAATCCTGATTAACACTAACTATAATCTATGTCCCATCCTCTAGCTTTTGCCACTTGCACATGAAAATGCATTTAATTAATTTATTAAATCCCTATTTTCTCTCAACATGGCATCTTTAGGGGAATATTCCTTCAAATTTGAAAATCCTTCCAAGTGGATTTGTCCTTCCAACAAGACATGCATTCCCTCTTACATGTCCTTGTGCATTGAGCCAAGTGGCATTTAATTCATTTTCATCCCCCTCAAACATGTCATTTCACTATTTTGAAATTCCACCTAATTGCATTTATGGGCACATTCATCAAAATGTGCACATCCTCTACCCATTCACATCTTGACAAGTGGCACTTATCAATTGGATGTTGAATTATCCCACATTGCCTCATTTTGAGCATTCTTTCATGTTGTCTTTCTATAAATAAGAGGCTTCTCTCGTCATTTTGATCATCCACAATTTCAGCAAACTTATTATTCTCAATTTCAACTTCAAGCATCACCATTTTCATCAATTTTATCAAGTTTTCAGCTAGGTTATGCATGAATTATACCGAAGTGGATCACATCTTCATCAAATCAATACAAAGCTTGCATAGGAGTTTGGAAAGGGCCAATTTCCACATCAAATTGGCACCAATTCCCTCATGGGATTGAGAGTTTGCATGCTTAATTAGGATTTCATTTCTTTCTCATTGTGTTCTTCATTTTATTTCCTATTTTGAGCATTGTTAATGAATTTCATGGGGAATCTTAGTTCTAACTTGCATATTGATCTAATATTGTATTTGTTTTCTATGTTTTTGTAGGTCTAGGATTGGGGTTCTACAAGTGTATAAGAATTAATTAGAGTAATAATTAGTTAAAGATTAATAAATTATTAGCTAATGCATGATTACTCTAACACCCCCCTTAAGATGAACATAGGGAGTAACTAAAATACCATAAAAAGAGAATATATGATGGGTCTCGATAAACAAGGCATGGTGAGGTACCCATATACAAACAAAAGAGCTCTCAAAACTAGAGAAAAGGAAAAAACCTCATGGGAAAAACTCCTCTCCAAAAGAGAGAAAGACAAATGAAGGATTGGAAAAAGCCTCCAAATAAAGGTGAAGGGCTCAAAATCTTCTAACCAAAACAATCTCCCAAAAAAGAACATATAGAACATCATTGAAGCACAAATAAGTTGTAGGTTGTTGAAAAATGATGGTTGATATAGTGTTGAAATGAAGAACCTCCAAAAATAGGAATGCAAGAGTGTCCAAATGGTAAATGCTTCATCTCATCAAAATGCATGGGTAATTAGCCATTGATGTATGTTGCATCCGACTAGTACATAGGAACAAGAACTAGATACATAGATTAATCCAAAAATGAAACCAAAGAATCATTACTACCAACAATAGAAACTCCCCATAATGCTGACAAGGGAGAGCCATGATAGGTAAACATCAACCCCCCCACAAAACTTTATATCATTGTGCAAGTACAAAAGGCACAACAGGATGTGCAAAATCTCTAAAAAGTATACACTGAAATGACACTTTAACTTAGTGTGTCTACAAAAGAGAATGTATGTGAAAAAGATGTCTACAATGCCCAAATAGGACAAAAATTGGAAATATATGTAGAACAACCAAAAACCAATCATCCCATGCAAATTAAAAGTTCCCTGGAGCTAAGACTATCAAGAAATTCACTAAAGTGTGAAAACACCAAAAATTAAATAAAATGTATCTGGAAAATTGGAATCAATGGCTATTAAGAACTCTAAAAGGTTGTCCTAATGCCACTAGTTATGAAAAAATAGAGAAACTAGTCAAGATTTATGAGCTCAAGAGTGAAAACAACACCTCTAACTTTAACAAGTTGTAGAATGCACCAACAATAGAAAATGGTGATGAGACCCACACCATTGGAAAGTTGATGGAACCAAATTTTTGACGATATATCATTTTCCCAAGTTATGGAAAAAAACACCTTCTTTAGGGTACAAAAAGGGTTTAAAGGGGCTACCAAAAATAATCAACCCCCAAGAAAAATATGCGTCGAAATATTCCAAGTAAAGGTTTGAATGTTTGAATAAAAGCGGAATATTTCATTATGTTGTTAGGATAGCCATCGAAAAGATTCATCAGTCTTATTAAGTGTTGTCGAGGATTAATGAAGGTCATTGAGTGGTGAAGTTGGGCCCTCAACTAGACAGTCAACCTGATGCAAGCCTACCACTAGGGTATTATATGTACCCTGAGTGTAGGAAATTTATAAATCACCCCCCCCCCCCAAATTAAATTTAAACTTGCACTTTTTTATTTTAAAATCTTACTAAAAATGGAAATTGATTAAAAAAGGCGCCCTGTGTTGACTTTTTTTTTTAAAGTTATTTGTGGGTAGGGATTGTATGACCCTGGGAAAAAATTGCCTCAAAAGCTCGTAATGGCCAAATTGGGAAAATTTACAGTCAAAATTCATTAAATTATCTTCTGAATCTAACAATGAGGTCCTTTTCATGCCAAAATGTACATTAAAATTTTCCAACTAAAAAAATTGCAAGAAAAGCAATGGAGAATCCAAATCTAAAGTTTGTAACCCTTGATGAAGAAAAACCCTCATAAATCATGAAGGGGTTCACTAAATCCACACTTCGATACCATGTTGAAGTTGGGAAAAATCAACTCCACTTTTCCCAAGGATCGCCTATAATCAAACACTTGTCATAGAAAGAGAGAATAGAAAAGTTATGGAGGCTTTTGATGATGTTTTCTGCATAGCAACAACTCAGACAGAATATGAAATCTTATCTCTCTTGAAAGGTAAATCTCTATCAGCAAGCCTCAAGAGATAACCCCAAGGTCTCTAATGCCAAGTCTTGACAATGCATAAACAACTCAGTGATAAATGTGAAAATAATGGTAATCACAAAGGGACCTTACTACAAGCAGATACTGAATCTTTAATTTATCAAAAATAGCAATACGATGATACTTCAATCCTCAATCTAACCCAAATGACAAAAGAAATAACAAAAGATAAGGGTTTCAAAGAGATTTCTAAATTAAAACTTCTCCTAAGATTAACAATGCAATTGATGAAATACTTGAAATGGACCAATCCCTCATAAACTAATTCCTGCTTAACCCAGATGAATCTGCAATCTCACAGAAATAGTGCAATCTTCTAAGGTATTAAATATTTTCAGATCATGAACATTCATCCAAGACAACCCAATTGCAATTGAAATGGATAAACCTTCACAATTGAACTTAAGCACAATAAATATAAGGTCCAGGCTAACTTTGCAAAGCAACTAACAAGCAGCTAGCTACAAAAAGTATGGACCAGGGATTGCTGCAAACACTTCAAGCATCAAACCATCAACACCATTGAATCATGTATTATTCTAAATCTAGCATATTATCAAATACTTCCCAAGAAATCTTGAAGATAGAACAACAAGAACCATGCAAGATAAATCAACACAAGAGAATTCACCAAAAGCACAATGTATTCAATTGTATTGAACCATCCAATAGTAGCAACAATTCTAGTGTTTTGTATTACAACACTTGCTCAAAATGAACTAACTTCTAACTTCTTCTCTAATTCTTAATTCGCTCTTACATCAAAACTATCTATCTATCTAGCCCTTACAAATGAGGCAGAATGCCATATTTATATAAACCCCCCAAGATATGTCGGCCTAGTTAGGGTTTACAATAATAATTGGCCACAAAACAAGTCATCCCCAGGAGAATTCAAATTAAAATAAAATATGTATTAAATGCATGAACTCCATCCAGGTCGGTCTGGGATCTCCAATATAGTTCAGACTAATGCATGCAAAATAATAGGGAAGCACAAATTCCAATGTAACCTTACATTAACTGCTTTACCCCTTGTCTTTATTTCAATCCACTCTCTCATGCACCATCAAAAGTACCCTATCCAAGTTGGCCACAGATGGCAGAGTTAAAACCTTAATTCTCCATTCAATAGATCTAATATTTTCCTTTGATTGCTCCATTGATTTATCCCACTCAACCCTGCTGGATTGATATTTCTCAATAACTGCAATATAAGTGGCCGCATCATCTAACTAATGTTCAGTAACTAGATCCTCATGGACTGGAGAATATACATCTTCTAAGTTCAAATGCTTCGGTGCAAACTTCCTTCTCCCTGTCATCACCTCAAAGAAAGAAATGCATCTATCATGGATATCATTCAGGGAATCCTCAATTTTCCTCCTCTGCTTATATATCTTCTTCAAAAAAAATTTCCTTATTTGCAAAGCTTCAAAGATTCCCAAGGTTCTGCAGCCCTAGAGGAAGGGAGAATTACATCACTCACCAACTTATCCTTAGTGTATTCCATGATGGTCTTGGTCTTTTGCAGTAGGAGATCTGTATCTTCCTTATCTTGAGCTAATACATCTTTCAACCAATCTTTTTCCCTCATTGCATCTCCTCCAGTTGAAAGTATGTCTTTGATAGCATCATCTCCTTTAGTATGCACCCCTTGTAACTAGTTTTTTGTAACAAGGGTAGTGGCCTTCATTCTTTCAAGCTCCGTTATAGTTTCTTGGGGCAGGAAACTTGCACCAGAAGATGAGGAACTAATGGGTTGCAAGGGTTTCATCAAATCTTCCAAATATTTCTTAAGTCTTTCATTTTCTTTCTTCAACTCATGTTTAGCTTGTGTTTCTTTCCTCAATCTTCCCGGGATCACAGCACTTGAGCCTTCATATTCTTCAATATCCTGTTCCTTGGAAGTGGGCCCTAGGTTGATAGTGTAGACACTAAAAATTGTCTTAGGCTTGCAACTCTTAGATTATTCAACATTGCCCCTTTCATTCTTAATAATTAAATAATTTTTCAACATTAATTTGTTGTTGCTTGCTTGCTTGTGTGTGTTATCATTTTTGTCTTGCATTTGCATTAAATCCGACTTATTCCAGCTAATATTCATATCTTGTATCTAGACAAGGTTGTATTAGGCTGGGGCACGAGACACATCGTCACCTTGGTCCTTATACCTTGGTGCATCATGTCTAGTGTTACATCAAACATCATGGTTGCTCACTTTCTTGTAGCATAACGCATCATTCATCTTGTCCCTCCTTATCATTTCATTTCGAGAGCATACCCGTGTTTGTCCAACCCACCTATCCTCTCAAGGGGGCATCATCATCCCATTCTTATTTCGTCATCATCTTATTTTTCTATCATCATCCATTTTTCTCTATCCATACCTTAGCTTCTTTGAAATGATGTTACTCGACACAAAGCTCATCGTCTCAAACATCATCTCAAAGAGGGGCAAAATGTAGACACTAAAAATTGTCTTAGGCTTGCAACTCTTAGATTATTCAACATTGCCCCTTTCATTCTTAATAATTAAATAATTTTTAATTATTTAATTATTTTCTAAAGTCATAATTCTTCTATTAATTAAATAATTTTAATTATTTAATTAATTCATTTTTATCTTTATTCTCCCTTGATTAATTAAATAAATTTTATTTATTTAATTACGTCACTAATTAAGTCCCTTCTTTCTAAAATTAAATAAATTCTTATTTATTTAATTTTTGTCCACTACTATAATTAAATAATTATTTAATTATTCATTAGCCTCTTCTCTCATAAATTAAATAAAGTTTTATTTATTTAATTTGGTCCACTCTCTTGAATTTTGAATTAAATCATTATTTAATTCAAAATGATTCCCTTTGTCACGTTCCTCTATAATTAAATAATATCTTTATTATTTAATTATTCATTGGCCACCTAAATTAAATCATTTTTATTATTTAATTTCTCCTATTACCTCTTTGTCCGTGCCAATCTTATCTTCCACATCAAATCTTATCTCTTGACATCTCATTTAACTTCAACCCTTGATTGAATTATCTTATAATTCAATCTTAGCCCTTCATTTCTTGTCATTGCCCTAATTTTGACCTAACCCTAGTCCATACTACAACTTTCAATTTTGGCCATTGATTTAGACATATTATTGACATTCAATCTCAACCGTCAATCCAAATTAGACATTTCCTATAAATAAACTCTCTCATAAGCCATTTGGGGGGTTGATTCTTCAAGTATCCTTATGCTGTCAAAATCATTCTTCAGTCTTTCATCCATTTCCATCTATTGTCATTCATCTATCATCCCCATGTCAATGTTATGCTATTGAATTGAGCAACCAACATTCCTCCAACAATCAACCTTCAAAATCTTGCATTCTCATGTAGGTGGAGAAGAGCCATGGAGGTCAATCAATTCTAGTTTGAAAATTGGTTTGCATTTCCTTTGTTTATTTGCATTTTCATTCTAGTTTGTGCTTCATGGTGCTTGATAGGGTTTAGTTAATTTGTTGTTTTCAACATTAAATCTGAATTTTTCCCTATTTACAGATAGTTTGCATGTTGTAATCACTCCCAGTAACCTCATCTCTATTCTTTTCTATGGCAGGAGTAGCAATGTGGACCACTTTGTTGTTTTCTTCATCCCTTTTGATCTTGGAGATGACCCTAGCCTTCTTCTTTCCTTTACCTTTTCCTATTTTTTCTAGTAGTTCATCCCAATTGGGAGGGGTATCATCCACAACAAATTTTTTCTCTTTATTTCTCTATCAAGCCAATCTGGAATAGCAAACTTTGATTGTATTTCACTTTGTCCCATTTCTTCATGTTGACCCTTGGGTGTAGCTTCCTGCTTCTCAGGAAACTCTTCATCTTTACCTATTCTTCCCTGCCACACTCCTCTTCTTCATGTATTGGTGATGGAGTCTTAACAGGTGTTTCCTCTCCCTTAGGGGGTTTGTCCTCTTCATCTCTAGTAGGATAATCCTCATAGGTTACCAAGGGAGTTCATAGAATTTTCCCAATTTCTATAGCTACATTATGAAGTTGACCTTCTTGAAATTCTTCTCCCCCTTCACTTAACGGGTGCTCTGCATCTACTAGTTGTTCTTATGCACCATGTGGTTCATGGGGTGGAGAAGCCTCTTTATGTTCTTCTACAACAAAGGTTGGTGGAGGAATATCCTTCTTTGGCGCATTGTCCTTGGGAGAGGGAGTTCTTTATCTTCTTGTGTATACCTATGTCTTCTCTCCAGAACTTTCTACATTTACCACCGTTGAAGGATCAGTTTCACTTTTCTCCTTGGAAGATCCATCCTTCTTTCTGGAACCCCTGTTTATTTTCCTCCTTTTAGGTGTTGGAGAACAATCCTTTTCCTCTCCTTCACCGGGTTCTTCCTCTACAATTTTTTTTGTATTTGAAACAACAGTCCTCTTCTTTGCTTTTAGTTTCCTCTATTTCTCCTGCTCTTCTCCTTGGGAACCTTTGATCTTAATCTTAAAAGGAGAATCCACCTTGTTTTTTCCATTAGGATCTTCCTCAACCAACTCCTCAGAAGTATAATGGGATTTTAGATCCCCCATTAGATTATAGGTACATGGAACACCTTCGCTTTCAAGTTCCCACACCTTGTGCTTGAGCCATAACTTGGTGTATCTCATCACAGTGGCCATGATTTGATCTAATTCATTTTTTTTCTTCCTCCATCCAATCTACTTCTCCAATTGGTTTATCCTTAATAGGCTCATAATCATGACTTTGGATTAAGTCACCATCATCTTCCACCTGATCAGGAACCATTTTCACACTATAAATTTGGGCCACATCAACTGGGAGTCTAGATAATTTCTTCTTTCTTACCTCAAACTCATCCTGGCTATTGGCCCAGTAGTCCTCTATGTCATCTCTGTGGTGGTATTCCCTGTTGGATTTCTTCTGTGCTTCACCAGTGATAACAAAACCCAACCTTTTGGAATGGTAAGACAACCCAAGAGTGCTCATTTCCCCCTCGGAAGCATAGGATGAATTAATTGAAGGGCATACCTCACTAGTACCTATCTTCAAGGGAAAATCTCCACCAAATCCAATTTTATGCTTATCTTTCTTTACAATGGCATCAGAGTCACATATTTGCCTCATGACCTCCAGAAGTATAACATGGTCTGTGGGATACCTTGGAAGCCTATATGGAGACCTCTGACAACCATCAATTCTTATGTACGAGAAGGTGGGAAACTATATGAACCAAGCCCCATACCTTTTTATCAGCCCCTTAGCATCATCTGATATTCTCACATGCTCTGCACCTTGGAGCAATCTAGTGATGTGCATAGTGAAGGCATCATTCACCCTTCTATAACTTGAGCTTCCTAAGTGTAATTGAGGATAAACCTCATAAATTACATCCTGTCCAAATATTCCTCTTGTGCTCAATCCTTTATAGGGATTTAATCTTGCAAGTGCATACACTAAATAAGAAGTCATGGTGAATGTCTTGGTCTGTAGCACATTACACATTTGTTCATGAATCACAGTACTTATAACACTTGCCCAATGATAATTAATATTTTCCTACTCCATCCTCACAATGACATGGAACATCCAATTCTTGAACATACCTACACTCTTCAGGCCTACCACCTGGCTAAGCAATGTGATAACATCATAGACTTCTTGTTTAAATTTTGCCCTGTGCAACTGCTTAGGCAGTTTTGAGAAATGAGACTTTGGCTTCTCAAGCCAAGAATTGATAACCTATTGTGACTTAATAGTCTCCTCCTCATAGTACCTTTTAGCTTCCTCCATATTAAAATAAACTACATGAGATCTGTCTGGTATATCAAAAGTCTATGCAATAGAGACAAGGTTAAGATTAGCCAATACCCTCCCTTGAGGACTGACTATCCTTTTTGTTTCCCTGTGATAGTGTCAGGCACATTCCAATACCAACTAATAACACTAAACTGTGGGAGGAAATCCTACTAAATGAGATAATCCCGATTCCATTAGTCTCCTGGCCAGCACTGGAAGATCTTTTTGTGCCATCCTTGCCTTAAACTCCTCATAGTACCATCAACCCACATTTGTGTTTGAAACTTCAGACCAGACAGAGGCTATCTTACTTTCTGGAATCCTACTCTTGATGTCCAATTTAACTCTTTATGCTTCTAAGATAGAGGATCCCTCCATATCACTTTTATCCATTCCGGCCGCTGCCTTGCCAGATTCAGCCTGCATCTATCGAATACTAACATGAAAATCTAGTTGTTGATAACATATTCATCAAAGTGTTAGCTCAAATTCATAATAAAGCCATCAAATCAACTATAAATCATCATAACTGATAATTTTGGGATTCCAAGCTAACCGGGGAAAACCAGTCTGGGAGGAACTTCGGAAAATTCCAAACTAGGTGAATTTTCCTAAAGAAGGCACAAATACCAACAATTGATCATCAAAATGAAGAAAGGATGCATATAACATTGTGCAATCTATCAATTTAAAGACTAGGATGTTAAGCATTCATCATTAAATTCATCCATTTCATCCAATTTCTAAGTTTTACAAAGCCTCTCAAAGAATTCGGAAAAATCTGGCCAAACCGGAATTCCGCGAAGTCCCCAAAACTCTGAATTTCAACGCACACCCCAGAACACTGAAGGTTAAATGGAATTCGGGAAAATTTGGGGATGCGAAAATTCCGCGAAGTCATCAAAATCCTGGAAAACTGTTATTACGTTTGATTTTTCCTGATACGATTAAATGTCCATGAATCTCAAATCTTTTAAGCCCGGCTCAAATCTAATTCAGGTTTCCTATCAACCCCTTTGGATCAAGACTCCTTGAGGCGTTAAAAGATGAATGTTCATAAAAAACCAATGATGCCCTAGATTTGACTGTTAAAACCCCTGCCATGGGTGAAAGGAACCAACTCAGATTAAACCTGGATTGAGCTCGAATGCACTCACAAGCAAGGCATGGGAACCATTTGAGAATGGGGAACATCACTAAAATCCAACTGGCTAACTAGGGTGGAATATAAGATGGGCATTAAGAATTCTCAAACATGAAACACAACCCTAGTTTGAAGCATTCAAACATCAAACATGCAAAATCAAGCTCCCAAATGGACGTAATATAGCCATGGACAACCAATCATTAACATTTCAAAGGTAGGGACCATAGTTACATACCATAAGCAGATCAAATTCGACCACGAGGAAAATGAGTAGTGAGCTTAGATGCCCTAGCGACCAAATCAAACTGAATGCAAGAAATCCAAGCACCTCAGCAAGTAAATCTAGAAATCTAAACTCCCAAATCACCAAACTTTATATGCAAGAGTGATACACAACGAAAGATGAGAGAAAATGATGCAAAATCCCCTTAAATTCGACCACACTCGTGCCATAGAGATAGTATCTAGGTGCATTAATGTGATCAACAAGACAGGCTAAAGAAACTCAGAAACCCGACAGTAAAATAGAATTTTGGAAAATTCCAGCCCATGCGGAATTCTGTGAAGTCCCAGATTTCCTGAAATGCAATGTCAGTCCCTCCTACGGAATTTGAGTGAAATCCAGGAAAATCCGGATGGAGCGGAAAATCCTGAAATGAAGTAAAAACCCGAACTTGTTCAAAACTTAAGATTTTCAAAGTGCAACTCAGGGGAATCACTTAGGCAAGCTAGATAAACACTTAAGCTCATGCCAAGGAAAGGTAAATCCTTAAAATCAAAGGGCCAAAACACCAAGAATGAAAGGAAAAGAGGGTCCTTGCTTTTAGCGGGACATGTGTGTGAAAAAACTACACAACTGAGGCCAAGAGCTATTGATCTAAGAAAGCATACAAAATTCAAGAAAGATCTAAGAGAGATAATACAATTAGGGTTGAATGCTTATAAGAACAAAACCCTAAATGAGAAAGGGATTCGATCATGACAAGTGTCAACATCTCATGCAATAAAATGTAATGACCTAATAATAGCTCAACTAATAAAAGCACAAAAGCACTCATAAGTTTAGCTTAAGTGTATGAGAATAAATTAGACTAATAATTAATTTTAAATATTAATTAATTATTAGCTAATGCATGATTACGCTAACAATGTTAAAACTAAACAACCATAAATTTCACTCTACAAATGTACTGAGACATAATACATAACTATTGCTCAAACATTTAATTTCCAAAATAATAATGGAGTGAATATCTCTAGAAACAAAATTTATATTCAATGGTGATACTAATTGAAACCTAGAAAATAGTGGTGGTTGTATGTATGTATGATTTATGAGATACAACAACTAATTTCCTACAAGTTTCACTCAAGGAAACCTTAGAGATCTCAACCCAAGGATGGACTAAGGGAAAGCTGAGATCTATAATAAGGTGTCCTAGGGTGTGATAAAATACTAAAAGGGGGTTCACCACCAAGAAAGGGCATGGAAAGACAAGAATTGTAAATGATGTTCAAGACTTAAACAAATGGCCTAGAAATGAACTCAAATCAAAATAGTAAACTAAGAAAGTAGAAAGGTGCACCTAGAAACTGAGGAGGCTTGCATGAAGGTTTGAAATCCTAGAAATGTTGACTTTTGATGTATAGTGGGACTCATACACCAGTATGTGTGATTTAGTCTCATTTTAGGGTTTTGGGCCAAAACTGAAACCTAGAACTACTAAACTAGGATCTACAAAAAATGCTTGAAAATAGGTATACTAGGACTCGTATGCCACAAGTGGTGATTTAGTCCCAATATCATGGTTTATTTGAAACTTTCATATCTTCTAATGACTTTTTGTAGCTTCTCTCCTGTCAAATCTTTGGGTTTGAAACTTTGAATTGCAACCTATAGGTGACTTTATGTGATCTTGCAAGTAAGATGACAACTTTGAATACTTTACAACTTGAAAAATTTATTCCAATCTTGTTTTTCAATGAATATTCAACCTAGATCTACAAATCACACATCAAAGAGGGGAAAATGTTGTTTTGTTAGTGGATAGTGGTTTTCCTTGGTCAAACCCCATTTTGGTAATCAAACCTTGAAATGAAATCAAATAGAATGAAGGAATGAAGAATGAACAAGTAAGCTATGTTGTAACTCACCTAACCCTTGAAAAAAAGTCTACAATATTGTAAGTAATGGCTAGCATGAATGTAGATCTTGACTCTTTCTTCAATGATATGGATCTTGACTTGAATGCTTGTTTGAATCATAAAACCCTACATCACAAATTTTAGCTCAAAAAAACATGATGCGTGATGACTTTGACATGATGCTTGATATTTGAATAATGTTCCACAATGCTTCATAATCACTCTTAAATGATCTTGTAAACTCTTGTAATCATAAATTTGCTATAGTTCTTGAATACTTGAAAGCTTAGGAGAAAATATGTGAAATAACCTTGTATTTATACTTGTTTATGCCAAATTTCTCAAAATTACACTACAAGCTGACATCAGATCTAGGAGAATAAAATCCTGCTAAGAATTTGAATTTAAATTAGATATAAGCTAAGTGGGACTCATATGTCAGTTGGGGAATATGAGTCCCATTAGGCTAAGCTTGGTACATATTTTTCAAGAAATGTTTAGTTTAATGTGAAATTCATATTCAAGCCACGAAACTTAGGTGGGACCCATATGCCCAAGGTGGTGTATGAGACCCAGATCACTAAATCAAGGCCATACAATAAAAAACCATTAATTTCTAATTGGTCACTTGATATATGTCGGGATCATCTTTGGAAGGATGCATTAATTAAGGCTTTTGAATGCAAAATAAGACTAATTAAGGCATAAAGAAGCTCAATTTTAGCAAGGAGGTCCCAAACAAGTGTGAAAATGTAAATGGCTACATTTTTCTACACTATACTAATTTTATACCCTAGTGAGATAACATACTCCAAACCACTTTGTACTCACTGATTAGTAAGAAAACTTGTGGGCTACAATAAAAGCATTATTAAGCACCAATGAATCTCAAATATAATCTACCTTAGAAATTTTGGCATGTAATTATTGTTATTATTATTATATGGCATCCAAGTAAAAGAATTGTTTTATATAAGATATCGTTGTAAGTATATCTAGATAAATCCCAAGACAATGTTCTTTTGCACATCCTAATAATTTTTTGCTTCTTTCATCCTCTCTACCTAATCCACATAAAACCTTTCCTTCCAATATGTTTTGCACATGTTGGAAAAAACATTATTTAATTATTTTTCTTTGATAGATACACAAACCAACAACTAGATTTATTTGGAAAAACCAAGGTAGCATATCAAAAAATTGTAAACAATTGAGTAATTCTACAAATGAAATAACCTTCACAAAAGTACGTGCATAACTCATACATACCACAACCACTATCCAACAAAACCATGAGAAATATAAATATTTTAAATAGTTATGTACTAAAAAACATAATATTAGTTTATTTAGTTTTCATTAGACCACCACTATGATATGGAAGTTTCATTCCAATTTTGCAAGTACAATTTTTAGTCCCTTTCATATGTACTTTTAAATTTTTTCCTATATAATTCTTTTATGCCTAACTTCACATCACCTCATTCTCCTCTTAATTTTATTACAAGCATCAATTGTAATTAATGTTATCTCTAACATATTACAGGAGTATTTTTTCTTAAAATATAAATATTGTTTATAAAAAGGGTTGAATATGTGTAGGCATTCTTGACATTTGCATAAGAACAACCAAGAACACTTTATGCCAATAATATTGAGATGGAAATAAAATGTGTTTTAGGCCAATTACTTGTATGTACTATTAGTGAATCCTTATCTCAATTTTCAGTGCATACCATTTTGGTGCTATCCAAACTGAAGACTAGTGCAATCAAAGGCACAATCTTCTTTAAGAAAAAATAGAGTTAATAATTGGTACCATTTAATCATAAATTTTTTTTTGCAAAGAACAAGTCAAATACCAATTAGAATTTGATGATTTGAATATTGTTTAGTACTCTCCAACAACAATCTAGTTTTCTCATTACCTCTTTTTATAGGGTCTGGATAAAAAAAATATTAGGAAAATATTTATCTCAAAATATTGAATGATGTCAACCCTAGATCCCTTAGGTTGATAATATATGGATGGAGACTAGACCTTGCAAAATCTATCCTATAATATTAAGCAAGTTGAGAAACTGAGTACAAATGTTTATAAGAATAAACTAGATTTTGGTAGTTGAGGCTTAGGTTAAACATCAATTGGTCCTCTCTATGACATTATGTTTAGCTTGCAAAGGAGAAAATATCTAATAGGTGAAGTTGGTGGATGGAGGCCAAGAAATCTCGCTAGTATGGGGATTACACATGATGGTGGGAAGAATTTCCTCGAGGATTTGATTGAGTTTGAATACAACCCATAGGATCTCTCCCATTAGTCTATTTTTATGATGGCATAATACGATTTCATTGAGCATTCTAAAAAAATAGCTAAATCACCCAAACCAATGTTGATTTGTGCATTGTTTTGGTATTGAATATGTAAACAAGTTAACAATCTACTAGTCATAGAAGTACCTCAAAAAGGTGTTTAAACGTTGGCCTTTTAATGTGGATATAATTTTACAAGTAAAATTATTCAATTTCAATTCCCATGAGATTTTTTTACTCTTTGGTAGGCTACAATAAATTAAATAAATTATAAGTGCCTCAAAGCAAGCCCTAGCTTGATATTTTAGTATGGATTTAGATTTGTGATAAAGTCTAATTTCCCACATTGGCATATTTTCTATGGACTTACATTCAAAATAGATGATACAACACTATTATTTGCAAATATGTTTCAAAAATAATCTTAGATCCCTAATTAACAATTATTTAAGTAAATTGATATTGAGTTAAATTTCATTGCATGCCTTTTCTTTGTAATAAAATTTAATTATGTTAGATGCACTAAATTTTCATATTTACATAATTGTGTATCAAAATAATCAAATGTAACATGCCAATTGTTCTACCCATTGATTTTACTATGTTTTACCCACACGTGAATAGTTTATGATACTAACACTTAGTCAATAATTTTTTTCTTTTCAAATCATATAACAAAATGCACATTGATACAAACTCATTTCAAAATTTCTCATTACATTACAAAATTCCAAGTAACGAATCCATATTACATAATTTCATGATAATATTTTTCATTTACAATTTTTCATTTAAGAATAGAGATACATGATTACATACATAACTTTCATAAGCTTAGTGAAACAAAGATACAAATGGTCTAGATGTCGTTGTTGGCATACATCCTCAAATATTGGTCACCAACTGTATGAGGGAGAGAATCACTCCAGCACTTTTTCACCAACCACGGACTTACTGTGGTCCCCCACACATCTATCTAACTGGTAAGATGGCCCTACCCTTTGATGAAGAGATTAGTTTGGTAACCTCATAATACTAGCCTTCCTAAGCATGGTGTTGTGTCTTACTAATCTAGAGCTACCATACATTGGCTACAACCTACATGTATGAAATTCTCTACCTGGTTTGCATCCCTAAAGCATAGTGAACTGATAGTGCAAGCAATGACTACTTACACTACTTTGGCCAAAGAATTCAACACCCAATACTTTGAGTGTAGGTCATATGTTCACCCACCCTTAGCTCGATTTGGTATTTGACCATTCATACTCTTACCCACATAAGACACATTCCAATTAAAAATGTGATGACATGACATATTAACTAACTATATTACACCCTTTCCTATGGCTTATCCTAACCCTAGGAATAATCAAGCTAACAACCAATGTTCAAACTGACATTCCTACTAAAGTAATTCCAAGAAACTTCATATCTCATACTTCACAACTTATGCAATTTTAGTATAATATTAACTTGGTATAGTTCCTAATAGCAACATAACCACTCAAAATCCAATATATATGGTATGTATGTATATTCCAATAATGGGGTTTCACCAAAACTAGACTCTTTCAAGAATCATGCAAGCTTAATTGAAGTAAGAAATAAACAAAGTTCATAAAGAAAACATAACATGAATTAAAACCAACCTTTCCCAAACAAAGGCATTTTTAAACAAATAACATTCAACTTAAAAGAATAGAGTAATATAAATCAACATGCCTGGAAATATAGCCCAATTGATAATACTGGTTTCCAAGCTCAACTTCCGCAAATATGCTTGCTACTCCTAAACTCAACCTATCACCAAACTCTAGCTTCTCACCAATAACTCTCAACAATTGCAAATGCACAAACAACTCTCTTTCTCATTAAAGCTCTCTAAAATATTCTTGCACATAAAACTACAATAGAACAACAAATGAAGAAATTAGAATGGAAAATTGTAACCAAAGTTAGAGAGAATGCCCCTATTTATATAAAAATATGAGCATCTTAATGCTACAATTAAGCTACTAATTCTGTCACCTTCCTATTCCAAATGCATTGACTAGGCTTATGGAGTGAGATGTAGTTTCTTAAAATATTAGTTTACTATCACATATACAATCCAACTTCTTTGTTGAAGATGAGTCACTCTTATTTGGTTGAAAATAATGAATTACTTAGAAAATGCAACCTACAGGTTTCCCTATTGCAATATAAGTTGACTACCTCAGCCAGTTCATGGATGAAAACCAAGTCTCATGACTTCACAAATCTATGTGCTAGTTTAAGGCACAAAAATAGACTTCTTGTTTCATACCTCCCACAATATGGCACCAACAATTCATACTTATGTACCATTTATTCATGTGCAGGTTGACAAATTCAACACATATGAATATTACTAATTCTTGTTATTGATTAAATCTATATTGGTTTATGCATAGTCTTAAATGTATTAAGACTTATTCCTCATGTGCTATATGTGCGCAGGTTTAAGTTTAACCATTTATTTTTACATGATATCACTTTACTTATGTGCTTTAGTCTATTTCAAAATGCTTTTGAATACACATCAACATATCATATATATATATATATATATATATATATATATATATATATATATATATATATATATATATATATATATATATATATATATATATATATATATATATATATATATTATAACTCTTATAATATATATAATATATATATTTATATATATTCATATTCACATGATTTATTAAATATATAATCTTCCAATCAAATATATATCAACATATGTTAAAATAATTTTATATATATATATGTATATTAATATGTATACATATATCACCCGATTCCCCTCGTTAAAAATATATATATATATATATATATATGTATACATATATATGTTTACATTAATGTAATCATAATACATATATATATTAATATTATATAACATTATATTAGTATCCATACTTCAACACATTTATTCACATATTCATCAATTGGTGCATATATACAATATGTGTGTATGTGTATGTGTGTGTGTGTATATATATATATATATATATATTGTGAGACAAGGAATCATTAGTGACAGTCAATTACTCTTAATATATGATTAATTGAAAGACAATTTTCCCAATTAAACCTGCATCTACCAAACAAGATCATTCAAATTGAAAAGATTAAACTAAGCATTTTAATTGAAACTAAATTTACAAACTACAAGAACTGTTAAAATCCTACTCTAACCCATTTGAAACTTATCCTATTTTGGAATTGGTGTCATGTTGATGTGAAATGAAAACCCTTTCCAAATCCCATGATTAGTGAGCTTGATTCAGTCAATTCTATGGAAGAGAATCAATGAAACCATTGTGATTGATGTATGAAAACCTAGTTTATGCTAAAATTAAACATGATGCAAGCTAAGTTACCATGATTCTATGCTAGAAATGAACTAATTATGCAATTGCTAAGCTAATCTAATCTATTTCTAAGCTAAAATATGGAAACCCTAATTCATGTACAAACTAAGATGGATGCATGGAAGCCATTAATGGATGCTATAAGCTATTATGCAATTAGAAATAAACTAAAACAAGCTAAAATTGAGTAAAAGATGAGTATGGATGCAAGTAAATTCAACAACATGAGTTTGCAATTGAAAGATGGATCCATTTGTCTCCAAATAGTGACTTATTTATAGGAGATCAAATGAGAAATTGAGGGTTGAGATAAAAAAAGATCAATCAACCGTCAAATATGAAAGGAAGAAGATGCATGGATCATGGATTCTCATCAACGGATGAGAATGCATGATAGGATTTGATCAAGGGTTCACAAATGCTTCAAAAAAACACACTTTTAACCTACTCACATAGGTCAAAGGTGACTTGTTCAAAAGGTTAAAGGTTAAAACTTGCTCAAGAAACTAAGTGAAAATATCCCTTTTTCAAATGATGGAGGAATAAGAATATTCTTTTGCAATATTCACAAGGGTGAGGATAAAAAGAATTTTGCAAATTAAAAGAAATTCTTAATTGTGCAAAAAGGGGATAAGGAATATTCCATGAGAATATTCCCTTCCTAGAGGAAAATTTTAGTTTAATTGCTAATTAAACAAGATTTAATCATGTAATTAGGGGAATTGAAGAATTAAAATGATATTAATTAAATTAATTGATTTAATAAATGGGGAAAGGGTGAATGATATTTAATTAAATAATCTTAGGGTTATCTAATTAAATAAGATGACATAAGATATTAAATTAAATATGTTGATGTATTTAATTTAATGAGATGAAATTTTTTTTATTAGCAAAAAATAGGCTTTGCGGGGACTAAAAACCCCTTACAAACAGGTTTTGAGGGGACCAGAAACCCCATACAAACAAAGAAAGCTGCAAAAGATAAGATGATGTAGGAGCATCCTTGGGTCATGGAAATCTTGTATCACCCAAAAATATTTTCATTCCAAATTGTCTTTGTTTCAGTTTTTGTTTAGTTCAAGTTGGTAGATTCGGTGATTCTTTATGTTTGCTCGCTAGAACTTGTGGATCTATGTTTACATTTTAGTCATGTTCATTTACTTTATTCCAAGATTTGAGCGTGATTGGTTCATTTTTTGGCAAGTTATCACTTCTGGATAATGTGGCAGTTTTTTGAACTGGCACCAGAATAAATTTCTTATCTTTCAGCTAGTTTGATCACTTGTGGATCATTTCCATATCTTGCAGATCTTGTTGGTGTGATTTGAATTTTTCTATGGAGTGTCCCCAACCTTAATTTAGGTCCACACTTCATCTTATGCATTCACCATGGAGTAATTCAAACTTGAGGCCAACATATGCACACACACATTACATTTTCTTTAATCAGAGATTGTAATAATCTTTGGGCCGACACGAATGTTTCTAGATTTGCGAATGTATATAAAGAATTGTAATTGATCATTAGAGGGTAGTAGAGTTAGAGATTAGAGAAAGAAAGATTTGTTTCATAGGAATTTTTCTTGCATTGAGGAGCATGTAGGAAGATGGTATTTTGAGCATGTTGTAATCAGGCTTGCAAGCCAAATCTTTAAGCCTAAATGTTGTCGGCTAGTTGTAATTGAATTTTCTGATAATAAGAATATTTGAATTGGTATTTTCTTCCAATTTATGTGTTGCTTTTGTTGTGTGACTCTCGCTGCATGGTCTGGACTATTCTCTTTGAGGACCCTTTGACTGTGGTTGCATCAGATGGTATCAGAGTAGGTTGTGAACCTGTGAATCTTGAGATGAGAGCCAGTTGTGAACCTTGAGTGGGTTGCAGTCCTTGTGGTATTCATTGGGTGAATAGATCGTTGATTTGAGGCAAGTTGTAAGTGTGTTCAATAGATCTCTGAGAGAGAGGCAATTGAAACCTTGCATTCAAATCACCGAGTTGAGGCAATTGCACCAAGTAGGGGGAGAGATGTCACCGAGAAGGATGAACCCTAGAAGAATGGAGTAGATGATGGAGGAATTTAGAAATGAGATGAGGAATGAGATCCAAAACCTCTTGGGTGGTTTGAGGAGAAACCCTAAACCAGAGGATGCATATGAAGAAGTTGCAGAAGAACTTGACCCTGAAGAGGCTAGAGGACCGACAGATGAGAGAGAAGAGAGATTGTTAAGAGCAATGGCACAAGTAAGTAAAATTCATAGGGTGGAGATTTCTAACTTCTTTGGTACATTGAATCTAGAAGACTTAATAGAGTAGATAGGAGAGTTGGAAGACTATTTTGAGTTTGAGGATATTAGAGACCCATTAAGGGTTAGGTTGACACAAACTAAGTTGAAAGGGAATGTTGATTTATGGTGGAAAGAGTTGCAGAAGGAAAGAGTGGAGAATGGTGAAACAAGAATCACTCAATGGAGATAGATGGTTGCAAGGCTGAAGGCTAATTTTATTCTGAAAGACTATGAGTTGGAACTGTTTAAAAAGTTGCAGAACCTAAAGTAGAAGGACATGAGTGTTAAAGAGTATACTGAGGAATTCTACAAGATGAAAATCAAATCTAGGCACTGAGAGATGACTAGGGAGAAGGTGGAAAGGTATATAAATGGCCTTAGATTTAACATTCAAGATGAGATGAATATGTTGAGGATTTCTATAGTTGAAGATGCCTACCAATATGCTCTTAAGATAGAAGACAAAGTGAAGAAAAGACAACAGAATAATCCTAGAGGGAAAGAAAAGCAGATAAGAAGCAACAAGGAGAAGCAGAAAAGTGAAGAAGAATCAAGATCTAAGTGGAGTAAAGAATCAAATCAGAGGGTACAAAGGAGAGGGAATGATAGCAAGGAGTTCTTGGGTAAATGTTTCAAGTGTGGAGAAACTAGACATCGATCTTTTGAGTGTTCTAAGGGATCAAGTAAAGGAACTACTAAGAAGAATTGTATGGTACATGAAGAGCAGGTAACTGAAGATGGGATAGAACCAGAGTAGGGAGAATCTCTTATGCTTAGGAGAGTATTGATAAGGTAGAGTAGGGAAGAGGTTGACAGTTCACAAAGGAAGAATATTTTTTGGACTGTGTGCAAATTAGGAGGTAAGTGTTGTAAGGTTATTGTGGATACTGGAAGTACTGATAACTTGGTATTAGAGGAGATGGTGGAGAAGCTTGGTTTGAAGAGGGTTCCACATCCTTTTCCTTATAGGATAATTTGGTTACAAGATGATCATGTAAAGGAAGTGAAAGAACAGTGTTGGGTGTGTAGACACCTAAAAATGACCTAGGCCTGCAAGCTTCATTTTACCACTTTCGTCCTAGTATAATTAAGTCATTTAATTATGTCATTGGTCCACATTCGACTATTGATTAAATAATTCATAATTATTTAATTAATTCATGTCATTTGTTTCTCCTTGATTATTAAATAAATAAATATTATTTATTTATCTAATACATCACTAATTATCTAAATCTTCCTTTAATTAAATAAATTCCTTAATTTATTTAATTCCCCTTTTGTCATTTATTTCTTCTTGATTATTAAATAAATAAATTTTATTTAATTACGTCACTAATTAGGTCCCCTTTCTTTCAAAAATTAAATAGATTCTAATTTATTTAATTTTTGTCCACTTTCCACTATAATTAAATAATTATTTTAATTATTTAATTATTCATTAGCTTTTTCTCTCATTAAAATTAAATAAATTTGATTTATTTAATTTAGTCAATTCTCTTGAATTTTGAATTAAATCATTATTTAATTCAAAATGATTCCTTTTGTCACATTCCTCCATAATTAAATAATATCTTTATTATTTAATTATTTA
>VDFB02012186.1:0-34335 GCA_007258455.2 Sequoia sempervirens
GTCTTAGGTAGACTAAAAATTGTGTTTCAATTTCCTCATATGATAGTAAAATAAATGCATTGAATAATTACAGGTACAAAACACAATGTGGGTTGTTAGTTATTTCATTTTTCATGTTCAAAGTTAAAGGGTGGAGAGCACGGGGAGGAGTTGCGGGTGGGGGATACATAAAACTAACCAAATTGAGCCAAGTGGTGACCAATTGATTAGGTTGTTACATGTAGATGGTTTTACAACAGTATGTGGGATGCAAGTTTTGTAACACCTAGTGTTTTCCAACTTCCAATTATACATAGAATAATTTTTTGTAATAAAAACCTTTCTTATTTACACAACATGAATGTAATGAAAGGCACCTTCAAAGTGTATAAAAAATCTTAGTTTTTTTTTTTAGATTGCAGGAATCGAGTAGCCCCCCTATAAATTGTAGTTTTCCTGGTAAATTTTTTTCACATGACCAGTGACGCTAGTGTGACGTGCTCTCTAGTACCACGGGGACGGGGGGAGACTAGACCTCATGACCTCTTTCCTGCAACAAGATGCTTTAGCCAATCGAGCTAGGAATCCTAACCCGTATAACAACTCTTAGTTAGAGTGAATATGGTATTTCAATTTCTTCATATGATTAATGAATAATTGCAGGTTAGAAAACATAACGTGGGTTGTCAGTTATTTCATTCTACATGTTTAAAGTTAAAGGGTGGAGAGCATGGGGAGGACTTGCAGGTGGGGGATACATAAAACTAACCAAATTGACCTAAGGGGTGACTAACCAATTGGGTTGTTACATGTATAGGGTAGTTTGTGGGTTTGTTGGTTTCATAACTCCTAGTGTTTGCCAACCTACAATTATACATAGACAGTATGAGTGAAATGAAAACCTTACAAATAAAAAAATTAAAAGAAACTATTTTTGGTTGATTCAATATTTCTCTTACACTGTACAATTCTCATTCGTCAACTTTATAAAGTGTTGAATATTTTATATAAACTATAAAAACCCTATAATTATTTTTGTGCACCTTGTTTAAACTTGTATCATTACATGCACTTTATTTTTGAATTAGGCCTCAATCATATCCAATAGGTATTGAGGCTTCTTATGGTGATTAAGTATATTATTTGTGCTTTGTTGTATGGAATTTGGTGATAATAAATCTTGTTGATAATTGATTAAATGAAGGATGCTTAATCTATATGTCAATAGTAATTTGGATTAATAACTTTAGTATCTATTTTTTTACTAACAAGTGTTAGCTAATATTTGTTAGTTGGGAATATACGAAAATTTCATAGTCAGTAGGAATTATCATATCTTGTAGGATTTAGAGGAATGCATGTTGGTTCTCAATGTTGTAGGTTCTGAAATCCTTCAATCTAATATTTTGTCTAAGGACGAAAGGTTTTAAAGTCATAGGAACACCCCTTTATCTTATGATTAAGCAGGGCAATAATAGACCAATTATTGGGAGTGAGTAATATCTTTTTCACTTTGGGCCCAACTAGACGATAGGTGGGATTCCTTAAAGGCATATTTAATAGGATTATGAAAAATAAAGGTGAACAAGTTGAATTTTTTGTAATATTAGGGTGTGTGCAAGAATTTGAGTCCACTTTTTGGCCAAAAAGTGGAAGTATTTTCCCTGATTTTCAGAATTTGTCTCGTTTGACCTAAAAATTTGAAGCACTTAAAGATTGAATCTTTAAAAAGTCACTAATATAAAATGTATTACTCTAAGTCTAGTTTCCAAATATATAATTTATTTTAATACCCAAATGATACAAGTTGATTTTCAATAGGCATGTCTAAAAACCATTGTTTAAAAGTCACATTTTTACCATACCATGCATGTGTATGTCATTCATATTTTGACCTAAATAATTATAATTTTTTTAATCCTTTTGGGAAAAGATCTGTAACACACTGAAGAATGTGCACGATATTTTTTGTAATTTTTTTAAAATATTTTTTTTGTTAATTTTTTATTGGTCATAATTGTTGTTTTGAAAATTCCTCGTGTACGTCACACATAAGATGACCTAAATCATTTTTTGATATTTTTTTTTAAATTGAAAAGAATTTTCTGAAGAATGTGCACGTATAATTTATTTATTTTTAATTATTTTAATAAAAAGTTATTAACATACTAAAAAGCCTTGACATTTCAAGTTTATGGACCAATTTCATCAAAATTTATTTGAAAAATAGAAAAAAAATAATCTAATTGTAAAAAAAATACATATTTGGAATCTACACAATCTCATCTACAATGGGTTTTAATTTTGTCAAAAATTCTGTAAAAAATATGTCTTTAGACATATTTCCAAAGTCACTCTTTTCTACTAACACTGACATGACCTTCAAGTTGCAAGTCAAAGTAGGTCCAAAGCTAAGGGTCAGCTCCCCAAGCCTTTTTTTCGACAATAATTTAATATAAATATTGATATTAATAATAAATTATATATATATATATCATTATGTAATTCATTGAAAAAAGAAAAGCATCAAATCAATTAAATATTTGTTTTGATTATCGTAAAACAAGTTTTGATGGGACCGAAAACCCATTACAAGAATGTTTTGCAGGGACCTAAAACCCTTTAAAAGGCAAGAAGCTGTAAGGAAAATAATCAACAAATTAACTGCAACCCATCAGCATCAACCATATACAGATATTCAAATCACATCAAGCTACATACACTACTTAGATGGTCAAAAACACTGCCTACATCAGCCAGGCAACAACAAACCAGCTGCTCAGAAAAAATAAATTTGAGCCAGGAAAACCAGACAACATACTAAAGAAAAAAAACCATTAAACCCCTATGTTGCACCATAACTAGTAAATCCAAACTCCCCACCTCAATAGGGAAGTTAGAGAGAGGATCAAAAGAATGATAACCATCCTCCTCCTTGTAGCTCCATCTCACCTGAAATGCCAACCCAATCTCCTCCTCAATTGGAGAGGGCTCCCCTCTAATGGAGAAGAAGAAATAAGAACCCTTGCCACCAACTTGAACACTCTCATGCACACACAATTTCCACCTCAATAGAAACAAGTAGTAAAGAATAGAGCTCCTCGCCAAGTCTACAACCACCAACTCCACCTCTAAAGGAGAGGGCTCCACCTCAGAAGGAGCAATCTTCACCTCCATAGAAGACCCCCACTATAAAACCTAGAAGAAAGAAAGGAGTCTGATAGAAAGGGCAGTCACAACCTCCTTTGGCATGGTAAGATACTAGAGTTTGAGAGAAAAGACAATAGCTCTCATAAACTTCAAAAGACAACTCATAAAAATCTGCAACCCCAAGCACTGCTAGTGAAGACCCAACCCTCTGTCAAAAAGGGCAGTAGAAAATTCAAGCCAAAAGGCCACCAAAACACCAATCAACAAAAACTCAATTGGTTATAAAAAAATAGCAAGAGGAGAAACCTAGACAACAACTCCTCAGAAGACTAGGAGAAGGTAGCACACAACTACAAATAAAAGCGCAGGCCAAAATACCACTAAGAGCAGAGACCTAGCCCCAAAGTGAAAGGAAGCAAACAGGCCCAAGAGGAAAAGGGGACCCCAAATAGGAAGGAAACATAGAGAAGGCCAAACAAAAAACTACCCAGCTGCCCCAACATGCTGGTCAGAGCCAAAAATAGGCCAAAACTCCACATAACCAACCAGAGGGAGACATCACCACTCCACAAGAGGGAGACCAGCAGCAACCAAAACACTCCAAGAGAAAGAACCCTCAAAAGAGTGTCACCAAACAAACAATAGGAGGGAGCAAGGAAGACTGAGAAGAAACAAGTTAGAGAACAAGCCAACATGAGGAGCACCTAAGCCTTCCTACTATGCTGAATAGGAGCTGAAATAAGCCCATCCTTCAACCAAACCTCCCCAGAGAACCCAAAGCACACCCTCACCCATTGCAAGGGAAGCATAAAAAAAGAACATACAAAAAGGGCATACATAGACAAACCATGAAGAGGAGAGAAAGACAACCTCCACCCACGCCAAGAACCACAACACCAAACTACCCATTGAACAAAAGAAGGAGAGTGGGATACACACTAAAGGAAATCTCAACCAACTCCCACACAACACCAGACGAGAGGAAAGGAAAACCGCACATCTCCCAGAAAACCAAAACCATAGAGGCATCAAAAGGAAAAAGGAAACCGACCCCCAATCATCATCTTCGTCATCTGCTTTCAAATCTTCATCATTTGCTGAGGCGGAAATAAAACCCCCGCCGCTACTACTATTCCCGCTCATCTTAGTTCTCCCCATCTTAAATCAATTAAATATTTGTTATCATAAAGAGAGTGTGTTATTGATTTGTTCCCATAAACACAGTGTGTGTGTTATTTATTTCTTGTCATAAACACACTGTGATATTTATATTTTTAGAGAAGTAGTGGATGAAGCAATACTTGGAGAAAAAAATGGAAACATTGAGATTTATAAGGAAACACAATCCCAATCATTGGGGGTTTCTGTTATGCTTTCAAGTTGTTTTTTTCTACATGCTTGAAAAGATGTTTGTCACCACATTTTTTTCCTTTTTGAGAGTTGAAGGAGAAGTTTAAAGCATCTACTACAAACTAGAAGGTCAACCATTTTGGTCCTCTAGAATAGAAACAACAAAATCATGCAGCCTATTTGAGGAGAGTCTACACTGTGAATCAACAAGTTCTTCAACGTTATCTTCTCATTTCCTCTATGTTCATCGCCTTCGATGGTTTCTCTCACACAGAAGATGTTGAACTCAAGGATTCATGTCGTCCAACTTCCTATCCAGTCGAAGCAAACAAATGGTGATATGTAAATGACAAAGAGGTTGCATTCCATTTTCAAGTTCAAATGTCTGACTCTCAAGAATGAATTCCACGAGGTCATTAAATGTCTGATGCAAATGGATCCTACATATTGCTATTCGGAGTGTGAGATAGCTTCTTCTTTCCTATCCAACTGTATGGACCTCTTGGGAATCAAAACTCTGGTTTTCCTTCTCTTCGTAAAGTACGTGTGGAATGATGTGGTCAATCAAACATAGCTAGTCAAAACTCTCAAAAGGTATGAATTTGTAGAGGGTTTATACCCCTGGGTGGTTTGTTTTTAGGTTCGTTCCTTCAATCATCCTCTGAAGTGAGATGTCTACAAGTAGCATTTGCAAGAGCCTACAACATGATGGTCCTAGATTTTTTGAGTGTGTAATGGAATTTCATGGTCATGTTTTTGACTCACAGGTGGAATGCAATACACAACATATGTTTCATGCCCTTCACACACTAATAGACCATCCCTCACTAGTGCCAATAAGAAATCAAAACGTTATTGTGGATATTGGCTTACTATGCACCCATGGTTTGCATAAGGAGGGAATTACAAATAGCAAGTTTGATGAGGATCTAGTTTCCAGTTGTGAAGGTGGGAGACAATTTTTCCATTTGATGTTTACTTATACTAATGTCGAAATAAAGAGAACACCTCAGAATCATATGTTGTATTAGTGATTTGTATTCATGAGCTTGTCCCCTCGAAGAGGCTTCTGATACTTGTATGAATATTTTTGAATATAATCATATTTGCAGCTATATCAAAGGGTTTGCTATTTTTGTTGCATTAGTTTTTTTGTTTTTATGATTGATTCTATATATCCCTATCGATAATTATATTCGTATATTAATTAGATAAGTTTGCAAACTATAACATGCATTATCGTGAAAAAATGGTTATTTTCTTCAATGTTTGAATTTCAGTTTAGTTTCCTTCCTTATCTTTTTTTCTGCCCAATTCTTTTAAAACAACCCTATAATAATTTATTAAAGGGAAAGATTTTTTAATAAGCAATTGAAATGAAAAAATAGGATAGTGGAGATCACAAGCCACATATCACATTAGAAGACATTACAACATTTCTTTAGCTACATTTAGAAACACCTTTATTTCTATTATCACACAATTCTCATAGCAATTCACTATTATAAATTTATGAAATATTTATGGGGTTTGATCATTATTAAATAAATTGTTGTTCAACTATTTCAAGATAAAGCCCCCAAGGTGCCTACGTCACCAACCACTCCAAATTAAGTTTTTGTTGCAAGTGACAAGTTTATGATACCTCTACAATACAATGATGGTATCATTGATTATACATGAATGCCCCTATGCCAAACAAGACATAGTTAGATGCGTGGTCCAAGTTTTAATCCACCATAATCCAAAAAACTAACAAAAAACCTCAACTTCCAAAAAGACTATGCATTCTCAAACCTTTTTCTCTCTAATCTTTCTCTAAGAATAACTCTTTTTTTGGTTTAAAATAATCATATGCTACATTATTTTATCATGATTTTTGTTCATGTATAAATAATAATAAAAAAAATATCAACAAGAATTATATTTTCTGTTTGTTTGTTTTTATGAAAAAAGTTAATAACAATGTGTTTTGTAACACAACTATTTTTTCAACTTCCTATTTCTCATAACATACTCACACATCTATATGTGTAGGTGTGCATTTTAAATTATAAGATCATTTCACTATACTGTATTTGTGTATGGAAAATTGCAAGTTTCAAGACACAATTATTTTGAACAGTGACTTCAAATGGTAAAAAAAAAACACACTATATACCACCGTGAGCAAGTGGTATATATTGTGACTGTTCTACCTTTCAAGAAAAACCGCCCGATCTGGGATATCTCCCACCCAGACATCAGGATTTCATTGTGTACATCGGTATTAGAGTGGCCTCGTGTAAGGAAACTTTCCTTCCCAATTTAGATTTGCTTTGGATCTCCAATGTCGACTGCAGAAAAGCTTAGTACTTATCTGATACTTTCACAGTGTCACGAGTTTTACTTCACACCACGAGTATAAAACTTGAACGTTTAATCAAATGAATTTAAGTATTTGTAATGGTAAACATAGTGTGTTATCTATTTAGTTTCCATAAAAATTTCATGTTCACTAAAAATATAACACATGGAAAGGAGTGTAAGGCGATCACCACTGACATCATAATGCCTTTGAAATTAATAAATTCATTTCAAACAGATGTGAGGAGAGGTGTTGTTTGTCACGACTTTGGAATCCCATGATGACGGAAAACTGAAATATAATGCAACTTGAGTGCAAGACAAACCCCAAACAATACCCAAACTAATTGATTCACAACCCTTCACACAATTCAAGACAAGAAAATGGTATTCATTTAAGGAATGCTAATCACACACGCTTGTACGTGGGAACAAAGGTAAGATTTGAAGTCATTAATCCTTTGCACACAACAAAAAGAGAATGGAGGCACAAGTGGTCTTAACACTAGCTACAAAGGAAGACTCATCATGTAATGTACACTGATAAAGTTTTTTATTTTATTCATTCAAATGCCAAAAAACCACTACAATGCAATAGAAAAGAGAACAAAAACTACGCAATACCATTACTGTTCAATCCACCAACACTAGAAATTGCATAGCATCAAAACAATTAAAAAATCCGTAGTGTGTTTGGAGCTTTTTTTGAATTGTTTCTTGGCAAAGGTGGCAGTTGGATTGTTTTTTTGGTTTCCTTCCAACTATGCCAATCTTCCTATCCAATCAAAGCAAAGAAAAACAAGAGTAAGGAAAAAACAAAATTCAAAGTTTTCAACCAAACTTTGACGATCTAAAAATGATGCCTCTGCATCAGGCTCCCCAAGGGAGTTGTTTTGTGAGCGTAGCTCACAAAGGGAGTTGGGTAGTAGGACTACCCTTCCAAGTTCTCAACACTTTCAAATATCCCTATATGCTTATAAAAAATAACTCACAACCGTCATGTCTTTCTCTTCTTCCAGCATTTGGTCAAAATAGTTCCTCTAGTCATTGAACTTCTCCATATGCTCTTCATGTTCATTCCACTAGTTGGCTTCATATTATCCCAAACCATTAGACTAATTCCTTTTCCATGCCCCATCTCATCATCTACAATAAACTTCTTCCACTCTTCAGTCAACCTCTCATTTCTACACCTTTGAACTGATTCATTTTGCATTTCCCTCCAACAATAATCAACTCCACTATATTGTTTGACTTCTGCATATCATTCATTGTATCATCTTCAACTATTTTTAAGGGGTTTGAAAGCTGAAATGTTACCTCACCATTGGTGTATGCACTATTCATCACACCTCTTGTCAGTACAAGCCATTCTTGCTCAACTACCTCAATTTGAACAGCCAAGTCATCTTCCACATGCTCCTTCACTATCTCCACACTCTATTCATGCAAATTCGTGCCCATGTATTCCTCTTGACACTACTGTTTCAAACTCTCTTGTATCTCTACATCCTTCAGAATAACAATAGTTGCCCCAACTTCACAGTCATCTGTGTCAACACATATTGTTGGCTGTTCTACCTGCAAATTAAGACTGTTCACACCCGTGCAACCTTGAGGAAAATGATGGTTCACCTTCTTGGTTACTGCTGCAACTTCCTTTGATTCCCTTCCACTTATAAACTCTTTTCTTCTTCTCATCATGACCTTACTAATGCTGCTATGCATCCTCTATTGGTTCTTGCAAAGGAAACAAGGTATGTTTGAGACCATCCTTCTCAAAAGTGTAGGTGTTATGTCTCCCATCATGTATGGAATTTTGGTCAAATTTCCAAGGTCTACCAAGTAGCACGTGACACACATCCATAGGCATGATATCACACACAACACTATCCTTATAACTTTCTATTTGAGATTCAACCAAAGCTTGCTCATCTACCAACAACTGATGACCCTTTTGTAACCAAGAAACCTTATATGGTGTAGGATGCATAGTTCTCTTAAGACCTAACTTATCCACCATTTCAACAACAACAATATTATCCATACTACCACTATCTATAATAAGTTTGCAACACTTACCTTTATCATTGCACTTAATTTTGAATAGATCTTTTCTTTGTGCAAGTTCATTACTTTCCTTTGGCGGTTTCAACAACACTCTTTTGAATAACAAAAATTCTGCAAACTCGAGTTCTTCCTTTCTTGGAGAAAATGATCCTACACTCTCCTGATATGCTTGTACCACTTGATTCCTCCTTTCAGGCCTTGCGTAACCTCCTTGGGAAGATTCTGGACACTCCCAACTCTTGTGACCCGCATATTGATTTCACTTAAAACATTTCCCTACAAAACCTCTTCCTCTTCCTTGATACCCATCACTTCTAATTGATCTTTCTCCTTGGTCTTGATAACCTCATTTTTCTGACTTAACTTTCCCTCTTGAACTGCTTGCCTCTCCATCTTGATAGTGTTGTTGTCCTCTTTCTCCATAGCCTCGTCCTCTACCTGGTCCTTGTTGATTCTACTTCCTCATCATCTTCTCCTCTGCCTTAATGGAAAATTGGTAGGCTTCCTCCAAAGTTATTGGTGACACTAAAGTCATCTCATCCTGCAGACTATATCTCAACCCATTCAGATACCTTTCCACCATTTCCAAATCTTCTTCATTGTGGCCTGACCGAATCACCAACTTGTAGAACTCTTTCATGTATTCTTTTATTGACATATCCTTCTGCTTTATATTCTGCAATCTTTTAAAAACATTAGTTTGATAATCTGCCAGAAGAAACTTCATCTTTAGTTTGGAAACCATCATGTCGCATGAGGTTATATTTTCCTTGTTTCGCTTTCGACTTTCGGATTGCACATAGTCCAACCACATTGCAACATGGCCTTTAAGCCTTGTATAGGAAAAATTCACTTTCCTTTCCTCTACAACTCCTTCATATTCAAATTATTTATCTAGATCGCTTCTCAAATACATTGGAACCTCGATTCTTAGTTTTAATCCTACATTCATCACCGCTTTTATCAACCTTTCCTCCACACCTTTTGGTTCTTCTTGAGCTTTGTCCTCAACTTGCAGTTATTCTTCTTCCGCAACTTCACTTACATCATCAACAATGCTTCCCCTTCATTATGCCTACTCCATGGCATCCAACCTTGTTGAAAAGTTTTGCAACACTCCATGATACTTTCTTCATGGCCTCTTTGATCACCACCCTGAGGACCCCCTTGTCACATCACCCTCGATGGAATACTGCCCACTTCCCAATTTCCCCAATATCTTCCCATCTGGTACCAATAAATGATGACGACAAACTAAAATATAATGCAACCTAAGTGCAGGACAAACCCCAAACAATACCCAAACTAATTGCTTCACAACCCTTCACCCAATTCAAGATAAGAAAATGGTATTCATTTAAGGAATGTTGATCACACACGCCTATATGCGGGCATGAAGGTAAGGTTTGAAATCATTAATCCTTTGCACACAACAAAAAGAGAATGGAGGCACAAGTGGTCTTAACACTAGCTACAAAGGAAGACCGATTAGTTAATACACTGCTAAAGCTTTTTCTTTTATTCATTCAAACATCAAACAACCACAACAATGCAATGGAAAAGAGAACATAAATTGTGCAATACCATTACTGTTCAATCCACCAACACTGGAAATTGCATAACATCAAAACAATTAGAAAATCCATAGTATGTTTGGAGAAACAAGTTAAGAAACAAAACCAAAACAATCGAATATGGCATAAATCAATTTTTGATGCTCACTTCCAGCCAATAACATTAAAACACTCAGTTGCACATTACTACCTTAAATATCACCCTCATCTTTCTGTGCTTATACTCCATTGCTTTCAACATCTACAGTTACTCATCAGTAGATTGATATGGAAAAATGCCCCTTTCACCCCTATCATACCATAGCAATGAATTGATGCTTCCCCTATTTTTTTCCAACACACATTGCCTTTTCCATTAACTGCTCTCTTCCATACACATGCCCAAAAATACTCTCCTAATTGAAAATGTTATTTCCCCTTTTTTTGAACGGTTTCTTGGCAAAGGTGGAAATTGAATTGTTTTTTTGGTTTCCTTCCAACTATGCCAATCTTCCTATCTAATCAAAGCAAAGAAAAACAAGATTAAGGAAAAAACAAAATTCAAAGTGTTCAACCAAACTTCAACAACTAAAAATGATGCCCTTGCATCATCTTGGAAAAGGTTATGTCAAAGTCCACATTATCAAGGCCATTGCTCCTACCCGCAATCTTCCTTATCATGGTGCTTTCACAAATGTTCTCTTTGATTCTATGAATTCCTCAATGATATGGTGCATCTCCGAATTGAGGCCTTCTCTTCCATAGGTGCATATAAATTATTTATTTCTATATATATCATAGTACCTTATACTTGTTTTCATCCATACGTTATTTGTTCAACGTAGTCACTTGCATTTACAGGCTTGTTATAGGCTAAAGGTGTTGAAAATGCCAATGTCAAAGAACACGCTCCCCAAAACCCTCCTCTTACACGTACAACAACAAGGATTTGTGCAAGTGGTATCACCCCACCCTTAGTGCCAAGGAACCAAAGAAGCCTATAAGATTTTATGAGATTGTCTTCTCAGTTGCATCTAATAGGCAACATAGGAGATAATAAGATAGGCTGAGAATAGGCATTGTGCATTTCATCTTTGGCCATGTAATTATTGAACAATTATGATGTACAATTACAATATTTTCCTAATTTTGAAGGCTATGTTCTTGTAGATTTCATATCAGACTTTTTATTGCCATGTAAAATCTCATTATAAACAATGTCAAATAATGGTAGGCAATGCCACCTCAAGTCTTATTATTTATGTTAACTTACTTACAAATGAATAAAAAAGTTAAGATTTGAATTGTTTAAGCTCAACATATTATGAATATAGCATTCAATGTTGTCCAACTGATTAATTGCATACATGGTTCTTTCGAAACCCACAAAATTTATGTTTTACCACCTAGATTATGCTTCCATCCAAATTGACAATATGAATGTTTGCTCTCCTTAAGCAATTTGATTACACACAAGTCACATATGGCCAGACAATAAACACATGGAATGTTAATTTATTACATAAATGAAAACATGTATACCAACAAATGTTATGTGTATGTATATATGTGGGCGAGTATTACTCTCATTATAGATACATTCTAATCAATTATGGTCTTCAATGAATGCTTGATACATGCACAAACATAAATAATCCGTATGAAACTCAAATGGCTGACTGTAATGAATACTTTATGTTTTGTACACGATAAAATATTGTGATGATATAATCTTCTTCTAATCTTTTACTTCCTTTTCTAAGTGGTTAATTTTAGTCTTTGATGTTTTTCTATAGTTTCAACACTTCCAACTATTATGTTTACATGTACTTGAGTTGATCATTGAGACATTTTTCCTCATCCCCACTGCTCTTACTTTGTTAACACCCCCTGCTATTCCTTTTCATGATCTTCTAACTTCTTTTTCATATCTTTCACTTCAATCTTTAGTAGTTGCTCCCTCATCAGCCCTTAGGACAACAACATCCCTTTCTTAGATAGAGTTTTCAACCTTGAATGATTTTATGTAGCTTTGTAGTCACTTTTTGCTTAGCTTTTAGAGTGTCTTTCTGATTAGACAATGCAGATGTTTCTTTTAACAAGTTTGTTAGAAAACTTGTTTGTGTTTTCAGATAAGAATTTCATGTCTCCACCCAACTGATTCTCTTTTTGTACACTTAGATCTAATTTTTCCTTTTCCTTGTCATCTATTTCCAATTGTATTTGTTCCATGGAATTATTAAGTTCAAGAATGTTTGACTTCATTTATTCAACTCCACTTATAGCATCATCTCTCACTTTCTTTGCCTGGACAAATTCATATGGAATACAAAACCTTTCGAGTTTATCCACTTCTACATTGCCATTTTCCTATTGTACATACTGCACATGCTCCTTCCTCAACTTCTCAAGAGCACAAAAAAATCTCCTCAGTCAATACATTATCTATCTCATTCACTTTGGTGTGCTTCTTTTCAAGGATGGCTATAGGTTTAATAACACCAAGTGTTTTCCAACCTCCAATTATACATAAACAGTATGATTGCAACAATTTTTTTTTGTTATTTAGATGGTACAAATGTAATGAAAGACACCTTCAAAATTTATAACAAGTCTTACGTAGACTAAAAATTGCATTTCAATTTCCTCATATGATAGTAAAATAAATGCATTGAATAATTGTAGGTTGGAAAACACAATGTGGGTTGTTAGTTATTTCATTTTTCATGTTCAAAGTTAAAGGGTGGAGAGAATGGGGAGGAGTTGCAGGTGGGGGATACATAAAACTAACCAAATTGAGTTGAGGGGTGACCAACTGATTGGGTTGTTACGTGTAGAGGGTTTTACAATAGTATGCGGGTTGCAGGTTTCGTAACACCCGGTGTTTTCCAACTTCCAATTATAAATAGACTAATTGGTTGTAAATAAAACCTTTCTTATTTACACAACATGAATGTAATGAAAGGTACTTTCAAAGTGTATAACAACTCTTAGTTTTTTTTTAGGTTGTAGGAATTGGGTAGCCCCCTATAAATTGTAGTGCGCTTGGTAAACTTTTTTCATGTGACTAGTGACACTAGCGTGACACACCCTCCAATGCCACAGGGATGGGGGAAGACTAGACCTCGTGACCTCTTGTTTGCAATAGGATGCTTTAGCCAATCGAGCTAGGCCCCTTGACCTGTATAACAACTCTTAGTTAGAGTAAATATGGCATTTCAATTTCTTCATATGATTAACATGAATAATTGCAGGTTGGAAAACATAATGTGGGTTGTCAATTATTTCACTGTGCATGCTCAAAGTTAAAGGGTGGAGAGCATGGGGAGGAGTTGCAGGTGGGGGATATACAAAACTAACCAAATTGACTTGAGGAGTGACTAACCAATTGGGTTGTTATGTGTAGAGGGTCTTACAAGAGTTTGTGGGTTTGTTGGTTTCATAACTTCCAATGTTTTCCAACCTCCAATTATACATAGACAATATAAGTGTAATGAAAACATTACAAATAAAAAAATTAAAAAATTAAAAATTAAAAGAAACTATTTTTGGTTGATCCAATATTTCTCTTACACTGTATGATTCTTATTCATCAACTTTATAAAGTGTTGAATATTTTATATAAACTATAAAAACCTTATAATTATTTTTGTGCACCTTGTTTAAACTTGTATCATTACATGCACTTTATTTTTGAATTAGGCCTCCTTAATCATATCCAATAGGTATTGATGCTTCTTATGGTGATTAATTATATTATTTGTGCTTTGTTGAATGAAATTTGGTGATACTAAATCTTGTTGATAATTATTAAATGAAGGACACTTAATTTATATATCAATAGTAATTTGGATTAATAACTTTAGTATCTATTTTTATACTAATAAGTGTTAGTTAATATTTTTTAGTTCGGAATATATGAAAATTTCATAGTTAGTTAGAATTATCATATAGAATGTAGGATTTAGAGGAACAGATGTTGGTTCTCAATGTTGTAGGTTCCCAAATCCTTCAATCCAATATTTTTTCTAAGAAAGAAAGGTTTTAAAGCCATAGGAATACCCCTTTATCTTATGATTAAGCAGGGCAATAATGGACCAATTATTGGGAGTGGTTAATATCTCTTTCACTTCGAACCCAACTAGACGACAGGTGGGATTACTTAAAGGTATATTTAATAGGATTATGAAAAATAAAGGTGAACAAGCTGAAAGTTTTGTAATATTAGGGTGTGTGCAAGAAGTTGAGTCCACTTTTTAGCCAAAAATTGGAAGCATTTTTCCTGATTTTCAGAATTGTTTCGTTTGACCTAAAAATTTGAAGCACGTAAAGATTGAATCTTAAAAATTTCACTAATATTAAATGTATTACTCTAAGTCTAGTTTCCAAATATATAATTTATTTAAACACCCAGATGATACAACTTGATTTTCAATAGGCATGTCTAAAAACCATTGTTTAAAAGTCACTTTTTTTACCATACCATGCATGTGTATGTCATCCATATTTTGACCTAAACAATTGTATTTTTTGAATCCTTTTGGGAAAAGATTTGTAACACATTGAAGAATGTGCACAATATTTTTTGTAGTTTTTTTGAATATATTTTTGTTAATTTTTTATTGGTCATAATTGTTGTTTTGAAAATTCCTCGTGTATGTCACACATAATATGACCTAAATCAATTTTTGATATTTTTAAGAAATTGAAAAGAATTGTCTTAAGAATGTGCACGTTTAATTTTTTTGTCTAAAAATTATTTTAATAACAAGTTATCAACATACTAAAAAACCTCGACATTTCAAGTTTATGGACCAAATTCATCAAATTTTATTTGAAAAATAGAAAAAAATAATCTAATTGTAAAAAAAATACATATTTGGAATCTACACAATCTCATCTATAATGGGTTTTAATTTTGTCAAAAAAATTCTACAAAAAACTGTCTTTAGACATATGTCCATAGTCACTCTTTTCTACTAACATTGACATGACCTTCAAGTTGCAAGTCAGAGTAGGTCCAAAGCTAAGGGTTGGCTCCCCAAGCCTTTTCTCGACCCGAAACCCATAGCAAAAACCAGGCAAAATTTTGAAATTTTTAGAAATGGAATCCCATTCTAGAAACAGGATCCCACTTCTAAACAAGATCTCGTTTGTTTTTTTTTTTTAATTTTAAGCATTTATGAAACGGGATCCCATTTCTAAAAAAACAGGATCCTATTTTTGGCTTGGGGTCTCAAAGTGAAATGGGATCCCATTTTGTTTTGACTGATTTCGGATTTTTTTCTAAGTCTGAAATTTCCACTAGAAGTGGACTTGTCTTCTTGTATTTACCCATTACTGAACATACATTTGATATCAGAGGCTATCAGTAAAAAAAAGAAGCTACCTACAAGACATAAGACATCTTATTAAGTTGATATGGAGATCATTATACAACTATAAAATGTGTGTATATCAAAAATGACTCTACCATACAATCTCCTTAAATAAAGAACACCATCAAATCTTATAAAATCTTTTGGTTGAACAATAATTTAATATAAATATTGATATTAATAATAAATTATATATATCTATATGTATATCATTCTGTAATTCACTAAAAAAAGACAAGTATCAAATCAATTAAATATTTGTCGTCATAGAGTGTGTTATTGATTTGTTACCATAAACATAGTGTGTTATTTATTTCTTGTTATAAACACACTGATATTTTTTTTTTTAGTGAAGTAGTACTTGGAGAAAAATTTGGAAACATTGAGATTTATAAGGAAACACAATCCCAATCATTGGGGGTCTTTGTTATGCTTTCAAGTTGTTTTTTTCTACATTCTTGCAACGTTGTTTGTCATCCATGTCTTTTTCCTTTTTGAGAGTTGAAGGAGAAGTTTAAAGCATTTGCTGCGAATTGGAAGGTCAACCATTTTGGTCTTCTAGAATAAAACTAATGAAATCATGCAGCCTATTTGAGGAGAGCCTGCAACTTGTGAATCGACAAGTTCTTCAACACTATCTTCTCGTTTCCTCTCTATTCATCGCCTTCAATGATTTCTCTCACACAGAAGATGTTGAAATCAAGGATTCACATCAGCCAACATCTCATCCAGTTGGAGCAAACAAATGGTGGTCCATTCACGACAGAGAGGCTGCATTCCATTTTCAAGTTCAACTATCTAATGGATCCTACATATTGCTATTTTGAGTGTAAGATAGCTTATGCTTTCCTATCCAACTGTATGGACCTCTTGAGAATCAAAACTTTGGTTCACCTTCTCTTCGTAAAGTATTTGTGGGATGATGTGGTCAAAGCACTCAAAAGGTATGAATTTGCAGAGGGTTTATACCCCCTATAAGGTGGTATGTTTTCAGGTTCATTCCTTCAATCATCCTCTGAAGTGAGATGTCTGCGAGTAGCATTTAGCAGGAGCCTACAACATGATGGTCCTAGATTTTTTGAGTGTGTAATAGAATTGCATGGTCATGTTTTTGACCCACAAGTGAAACACAATACACAACGTATGTTTCACACCCTCCACACACTGATAGACCATCCCCCGCCAGTGCCAATATGAAATCAAAATGTTATTGCGGATCTCGGCTTACTATGCACCCATGGTTTAGATAAGGAGTGAATTGCAAATAGTGAGTCTATTGAGGACACAATTTCTAGCTATGCGAAAACCACCCCATAAAAGGTTTGACCAAGCACATTATATTTGGACTGCAATTAGTTGTGAAGGGTAGGAAATAGTTTTTCCATTTTTTGTTTTCTTATACTAATATTGAAATAAAGAGAACACCTCAGAATCAAATGGTTGTACTAGTGATTTGTATTCATGATTTTGTCCCCTCGAAGAGGCTTCTGATATTTGTATGGATATTTTTGAATATAAGTATATTTGCAGCTATATCAAAGCATTCTATTATTTTTGTCGCGTTACTTTTTTTGTTATTATGATTGATTCTATATATTTCTATTGATAATTATATGTGTATATTAATTAGATAAGTTTTCCAACTATAACATGCATTATTGTGAAAAAATAATTATTTTCTTCAATGTTTGACTTTGAGTTTAGCTTCCTCCCTTATCTTTTTTTTTGCTCAATTCTTTAAAAACAACCCTATAATAATTTATCAAAGGAAAATATTTTTTAATAAGTGATTGAAATGAAAAAATAGGATAGTGGAGATCACAAGCCACATATCACATTAGAAGACATTACAACATTTCTTTAGCTACATTTAGAAACACCTTTATTTCCATTATCACACAATTCTCATAGCAATTCACTATTATAAATTTATGAAATCTTTATGGGGTTTGATCATTATTAAATAAATTGTTGTTCAACTGTTTCAAGATAAAGCCCCCAAGGTGCCTACAACACCAACCACTCCAAATCAAGTTTTTGTTGCAAGTGACAAGTTTATGATGCCTCTACAATAAAATGATGGTATCATTGATTCTATGAATGCCCCTATGCCAAGCAAGACATAGTCAGATGCATGGTCCAAGTCTTACTCCACCATAATCCAAAAAAATAACAAAGAACCTCAACCTCCAAAGAGACTATGCATTCTCAAACCTTTTTTCTTTGGTTTAAAATAATCATATGTTACATTATTTTATCATAATTTTTGTTCATGTATAAATAATAATAAAAAAATATCAACTAGAATTATATTTTTTGTTTGTTCATTTTTATGAAAAGAGTTAATAACAATGTATTTTGTAACACAACTATTTTTTCAACCTCCTATTTCTCATAACATACTCACACATCTATATGTATAGATGTGCATTTTAAATTATAAGATCATTTCACTATACTGTATTTGTGTATGGAAAATTGCAAGTTTCAAGACACAATTATTTTGAACAGTGACTTCAAATGGTAAAAAAAAAACACACTATATACCACCGTGAGCAAGTGGTATATATTGTGACTGTTCTACCTTTCAAGAAAAACGGCCCGATCTGGGATATCTCCCACTCAGACATCAGGATTTCGTTGTGTACATCGGTATTAGAGTGGCCTCATGTAAGGAAACTTTCCCTCCCAATTTAGATTTGCTTTGGATCTCCAATGTCGACTGCAGAAAAGCTTAGTACTTATCTGATACTTTCACAGTGTCACGAGTTTTACTTCACACCACGAGTATAAAACTTGAACGTTTAATCAAATGAATTTAAGTATTTGTAATGGTAAACATAGTGTGTTATCTATTTAGTTTCCATAAAAATTCCATGTTCACTAAAAATATAACACATGGAAAGGAGTGTAAGGCGATCACCACTGACATCATAATGCCTTTGAAATTAATAAATTCATATATCAGATAGAATAGTAGAATAAAACTAAAATATATATTAATGTGTTAAGTGATTTGTTGCAATCTTGAAGCTACCTCCAAGTTTAAATGGTTTCTACAAACAATTCTTATGATGGTTTTATTGACCATGGATATTGTGGTTAGGCCTTGAATAAAAGACTTTAATAAGTTTGTTATATAGGAAACCTAGATCTTCAAATCACTCTCTTTTGTTGGGAATTCTTCACTTTTGAAAATGATCAATGAACATGATCGGTATATGTGTTGCAAGAAGAGTGTTATGAGGAAAGGGAGATGGACATTGGAAAGATGGATATCTATAATTGATTGGAGTTATTCAATAATCTAGATTCCAAACTTATACATCATGAAAGATTAGTTTTCTTTTGTTGTGAATTTATTCAAAGTTTAGAGAGATTGAATTTGTAAATGAAGGGTCATTGGTTAATATATATTATGTTTATTTTATTCTGTTGTGAATTTCCTCAAAGTTTTGAGGGTTGAATTTGTAATTGAAGAGTGATTAATTAACATATATTATACTTGAAAATTTGAACATTTAACTTCTACTTGTCATTAAAATTTAGTCATATTATGACTAGTATTCCCAAGTGATTCTTTTATGAATAGAATTCCCTCCCAACATGCTTTGAATCTTGACACTAAATTAAGATTGGGTTGTATTTATTCTCTATGTTTTCACTAACTCAAAGTCAAAATGATGTGTAGATGTAAATATTATTGTACATAATCTTAGGTGTAATAGATTAATATTTTACCAATAGCCTTGCCTTCGACCATAAATAAGTTTGTGTTGTGTCTAACCCATGTGTATTCACTAACTCAAAAATCAAAATGATATGTATATGCCACACAAAGATCACAGCTTGTACTTACTAGCTAGACTTTAGAAAATCTCAGTAGTTTTTTTAGTTTAACATTTATTTCCATTGTTTTGTAAACCTCTTAGTTATATGCTTGCTTTCCTCTTGATGATGTTTCCTCCATTCACACATAAATATTTATGATTATTTTATATATGTTTTGAAGCAAAATCAACATGCATC
Organism: Sequoia sempervirens; assembly: GCA_007258455.2. Classification (NCBI taxonomy): domain Eukaryota; kingdom Viridiplantae; phylum Streptophyta; class Pinopsida; order Cupressales; family Cupressaceae; genus Sequoia; species Sequoia sempervirens. Next base: position 19,856 of record VDFB02012186.1, read on the forward strand.
TCTTGCACTCAAAAAAGCTAGAGAGGTGAAAAAAGAGCAAAAAGAGAACATTGAGAAAGTATATGAGGATTTAAACAAGAGCGAAAGTCACATGGCACAGGTGGAATGGTATGAAGGAAGTTATATGAAGGGCTTTGGCTACTATGATTCTTTCAAATGTCTCTCCTTTGTTGAACTCCATGGAAAATGAGAGTTGGAAGTAGATATTCACAAGAAAGGGATTTCCCTTGCATTGGGAAAGATCTTTCAAAATTATATTATATTGGAAGTTCATTTATGTGGGTTCCTCCTTGTGCTTAGTTTTATTTTCATTTAGCTGAGCGTATACTACATTTCAAATAATGAGTGGATGATGGTCTCCATCATGTATGTTGAGTTGTTCAATGTAATTATATAGTAATAGGACAGTGCTTCAATTGGAGTTGACTTTTGTGTAGTTCAGAGGAGTTCCATTCCATTGGATGCAATCTTACAAAATATATTTATGCATATCTTTTTTAAGGAAAACATTGAATAAAAAGACAACATAGAAAAATGATAAATCATCTTATAACAAGTTGTGCATGGGTATTGTACACCACTGAGTATTAAGGTAGTAGATTTGCTTTTAAATCATGTCATGGTATGCAAAATTATTGGAAACATGCCAAAGAAAAAATATCATGTATAGATTTTTGAAATTATAAGAATCTTAATTTATAATTTGTTCGCTTCACAAATACATATGTATTATATTTCAACACATAGTAATAAAAATATTGTGAATGAAACAAAATAAAGAAACAAACATTTAACAATCTCCAGGAGTTCCATGGTAAAGTCTCCTTTATAATTTTCATTTCTTCTTCACAAGTTGCATGTGAAAGGGAACAAAATGCTAGACTCAATATTCACGTATATTAAAGATAGAGAAATAAGCATCAGTTAATCACTTATGTAAAATTTGGCATAGGATGCATAGTTAATCATAGTGTGTTTTCTAACAAAACCCTTTTTCAAACATCCAATTTCTCATAACCAATAAGAAATCATAGCCAATATGTAAGCATATGTGATGTGTATATTTATTCAGATTCTATTAAATAAAACTGAGGAAAAAATAAGATATCATTTTTGTCCAACAAGGGATACATAGAAAATGTGAAAGACATGCACACACATTCAAATTGTAATCATTATTCAAAATATGGTGTCGAGTTGCATACACTAATTTTTATTTTCTATCTATCGTAATGTCCTATGGGACCTTTTCCATTGTCCTTGACCATTAAATGTTGTAAACATATCACTATAGTCCATCACCAATCAATTTGTAGGAAAATGATTGGTGACAAAATCTATGGCTTCATCTGCTATCAGGAGAACTGTTTCATTCCCATACACTTTTATACCAATTGTGCACTCTACGAGAATGCACAAGTATCCATGGGGCTAGTACAAAAGAAATAGGTTAACACGATCAACTTTGTCATCATCAGAAAGATGGTGGAGAACCAATGGGCAACATCGATCTCAATGTCGATTCTTGTGTGAGGCAAAAATTGTATTGCTACACTCAATCTCCACCCATACCAAAAGCTTCCCTCATCAACAAAATGGAGGGCAACTAGTTCCTGTAGGGGAATTGGAAAGTTGAGAAAAGAAGCGACCTCTTCACTTTTTTTCCTACCATCGTGAGTAGTCTGCAAAAATTAGAGAGGGGAAGAGTGAGTTTCCAAACAACAAACATCAGTGCATTAAATATGAAGCTGAGGTGTCACTATAAATGAAAAGAATTGAAAAAAATGAACTTGCCCTTGCCGCTTGGCTGCCGTGATGAAAACCATTTTTTCCTTTTCCTTCTTGGTTGTGTGCATTGCTGAAAGAACAACACATAGTCACACCACAATTATACTTAATCATAATATAAGAACAACACATAGTTACAAAAAAAAAAAATTCAAAGGAGGTTGCCAAATTTTTCTCAGAAAACAATAAGTGATAGGTTGAATCAAGTTACACATAAAAGATGAAACAAATCCTACAAATGACGATGTAAGCCAATGTAGGTTGGAAATTACAGTGTGTAGTTCAATGTGCAAGTGGGCATAGATAATGACAACACAATCACAATCCTACATGGACATTAAATGAAGAGTTCAATTTAGGTGTGCCACACAAACCTGTTTTACATGAGGAGGAAGGTTGTGAAAACCAACCATCCATTTGGCATAAGTTGATATGAGTAGGAAATGCACATGTTATAGAACATGAACTATAGTTGTGGAGGTTGTGCAACACAATGTGTAGTTCAACCTGCAGCTTTCTATGTTGCCTAAAAGTGTAATGTGCAAATTGATATTTAATTGCTTCCACATATGCATATTAAAGCCACAAAATTTGGAATATAGGTGGGTTGTGGTGCATGTGTGTGTATTTTTTATGTGAGAAGAAAGGTTAAGAAGTCCACTAAAACATTTCTGAAAACCTCTAATATCACAAAATGTGTTGCCATTGTTGCAAGATAAACCAATAAAATAGGACGTTGTTAGCATATGTTGATAAAAATAATGAATCAATAATGGAGTCAATCAAGATAGGTATAAATGTGAAAAAAATTCCTACGAACCATGACGTAATCCAATGTAGGTTGGAAAACATGGTGTGTAGTTCGACCTACAAGTGGACATACAAACTAAAAGTAAAATCGAAGCCCTGCATGAAGATGAAAGGAGTTCAAATTATTTGGACTGCACATACCTCTTTTACTTGAGTCTGGCAGGTTGGGATATCGAACCTTCCCTTTGGGATGACTTAAAAAGAGTAGCAAAATAATACATGAACTAAAGTTGTACAGGTTGGACAACACGATGGGTAGTTCGGCCTAAAAATTTCTATATAGCTCACAATTGTAACATGCACGATAATATGTAATTACTTCTATAAATGAGAAAAAAATAAGAATATGGGAAGACATGTTTTTGGTGCATGTGTATCTGTTGATTGAGATGAAAGGTTAGAGGTCAACCAAAATATTTAATGATAACCACTAATGTTAAGAAATGTGCTTGCCTTGTTGCCACCAAGGAAAAAGAAAAAGGAGGTTGCTTGCATCTATTAAGAAAATAATGAGTGAGTGATTGAGTGAATCAAGATTGGCATAAAAGGTGAAACAAACCATATGAATGACAATGTAATCCAATGTAGACCACAAATCATAGTTTTCAAATCACAATATGTAGTTAAACATGTAAGTGGACATAGACAATGATAGTAGAACCACAAACCTATGCGGACATTCAATGAAGAGTTCAATTCAGGTGTGGCACACAAACATCTTTTACCTAAGGAACAAGGTTGTGAAAACCAACCACTCATTTGTCATAAGTTTCAATGACCATGAAATGCACATCTCACAAAGCATGAAGTAAATTTGTGCAAGATGAGCAACACATGTGTGGTTCAACCTGCAACTGTAAACCATAATGTGCATATTCATATGTATTGCTTGTACACATGCATCTAAAATATGGAGAAATTGGAATACAAGTGGCTTGTGGTGCATGTGTGTGTATTTTTTATATGAGAAGAAAGGTGAAGAAGTCCACTGAAACCTTTGTGAAAACCCCAAATTGTCACAAAATGTGCTTTCATTGCTGCTAGGAACACCAAAAGAAAAACACATTTTTTGCATATGTTGACAAAATAATGAATCAATAATGGAGTGAATCAAGAAAGCCATAAAGGTGAAAAATTTCCTATCAACCATGACGTAAGCCAATGCAGATTGAAAAAGATAGTGTAGTTCAACCTGCAAGTGGACATACAGACTGCAAGTAATATTGCATCCCTGCATGAAAATAAAATGAATAGTTCATAGTATTTAGGGTGTACCAAACCTCCTTTACCTGAGTAGGTAGGTTCTGATATCTAATCTTCCATTTGGGGTGACTTAACATGAGCAACAAAAGTGCATCTGACAATGCATGAACTATAAAAATGCAAGTTGAACAACATGATGAGTAGTTCAACCTGCAACTTTGCATGTAGCCTATAAGTGTAACGTGCATAATAATATGTAATTATTTCAAGATTTTTAAGAACAAATGTAACAAATTGGGAAGATATGTTGGGTGTGGTGCCTTTGTATCAATTAATTGAGATGAAAGGTTAAGAAGTTAACCAAAACCTTTTATGGTAACCTCCAATGCCAAAAAATGTGCTTGCATTGTTACTACCAATGGGAAAAGAATATAAGGTTTCTTGCATATGCTAGGAAAATAGTATGTAAGTGAATCAAGATAGGCATAAATGTGAAAATAATCCTAGGAACAATGATGTAAGCCAATGCAAGTTGGAAACCACAATGTCAATAATGAAAGGTTTTCATTACAACCATACTATATATGTATAATTGGAGGTTGAAAAACACAGGGTGTTATAAAATCTGCAACCCACATACTATTGTAAAACCCTCTACATGCTTCAACCCAATTGGTTAGTCACCCTTCAACTCAATTTGGCTATTTTTATGCATCCCCTACCTGCAACTCCTCCCCTTGCTCTCCACCATTTTACTTTGAACATACAAAAAAAATGACCCAAAACCCACTGTGTTTTCCTACCTACAATTATTTTGAACATTTTTTCCTCAACCATATGAAGAAATTGAAATCCAATTTTTACTTTGACTAAGAGTTGTTATAAATTGTGAAGGTTCCTTACATTATGTTACCTAGGTTGTTGTGGGAGGGAGAAATAAGTAATAGGTCAACAACCACTTTGAACAACCCTTGTGTGTATAGAACCTTTCTCATTATGTGCAGTTGAATGTCAACAACCCACATTTTCTCATCATGCAAGGCTGCATCACTCAAGTTTTGAACATGAAGCCTCCTGAGATCTTGTCAATGTACTTGAGGAGACAATGGATACTAGAATAAATGAAATGAAAAAGGAATCTTCTCTAAAAAAAACTTGAAAAGAAGCAAACCAAAGTGAATGAGATAGATAATGTATTGACTGGAGAGATTCTTCCTGCTCTTGACAAGTTGAGGAAGGAGCATGTGTATTATATGCAATGGGAAAATGGAAATACAAAAGTGAAGGCAACAAGTATTGGAATGATGGAATAAAAAAGTAATCCGCTCTAAAAACATTTGAAAAGAAGCAGGCCAGAGTGAGTGAGATAGATAATGTATTGAGTGAAGAGATCCTTCGTGCTCTTGAGAATTTGAGGAAGGTGCATGTGTAGTATGTGCAATGGGAAAATGGCAATGCACAACTCAAGCAGTAGGTACTAGAAAGTATGTAATGAAAAAGGAATCTACTCTAAAAACACTTGAAAAGAAGAAAACCAAAGTGAATGAGATAGATAATGTATTGACTGAAGAGATTATTCCTGCTCTTAACAAGTTGAGGGAGTAGCATGTGAAGTGTGTGCAATGGGAAAATGACAATGCAAAACTAAAGGAAACAAGTACTAGAATGTATGAAATGAAAAAGGAATTTACTCTAAAAACACTTGAAAAGAAGCAACCTAAAGTGAATGAGATAGATAATGTATTGGCTAAAGAGATTATTCCTGCTCTTGACAAGTTGAGGAAGGAAATGTGTGCAATATGTGCAATGGGAAAATGATAATGCGAAAGTGGATAAACTTGAAAGTTTTTGTATTGCATATAAATTTGTGCAAGAAAATAAAGTGAGAGATGATGTTATAAGTGGATTTGAACAAATGAAGTCAAACATTCTTGAAATTGAGAATTTCATGGAACAAATGCAATTGGGAATAGATGATAAGGAAAAGGAAAAACCAAATCTAAGTGCAAAAAAAGAGAATCAGCTGGGTGGAGACATGAAATTCTAATATGAAAATGTAGACAAATTTTGTAAAGAACTTATAAAAAGAAACATTTGCATTCTCTAATCATAAAGACACTCTCAAAGGTGGGCAAAAAGCGGCTGCAAAGCTACATAACACTATTCAAGACATTGAAAACTCTATCCAAGAAAGGGATGTTGTCCTAAAGGCTGATGAGGGAGCACCTGATCTAAAGCTTAAAGGATAGTTACTCACCCCTCAAGTCAATTAAGTTAGTTTTGTGTATCCCCCACCTGCAACTCCTCCCCATCCTCTCCACCCTTTAACTTTGAACATGCATAATGAAATAACGGATAACCCACATTGTGTTTTCCAACCTGCAATTATTAAGTACATTTATTTTACCATCATATGAGGAAATTGAAATGTAAATTTTAGTCTATGTAAGACTTGTGATAAATTTTCAAGGTGCCTTTCATTACATTCGTAGTCTCTAAATAACAAAATGTTTTTATTATAATAATACTTTTCTATGTATAATTGGAGGTTGGAAAACATTGGGAGTTATAAAACCTACAACCCACAAACTATTGTAAGACCCTCTATACATAACAACCCAATTGGTTGGTCACCCCCCAACTCAATCTTGTTAGTTTTATGTATCCCCCACTTGCAACTCCTCCCCAAACTCTCCACCCTTGAGCTTTGAACAAGTAGAATGAAATAAATCATAACGTACTGTGTTTTCCAACTTGCCTATATTTTAATGATATGAGGAAATCGAAATGTAATTATTATTGTAAGTAACATTTGTGGTAAATTTTGAAGGTGCATTTCGTTATAGTCATATTGTCTAAAAAACAAAAGGTTTTCATTACAATCATACTATCTATGTGTAATTGGAGAGTGGAAAATAATGGGTGTTATTAAACCTGCAACCCACAAATTGTTGTAAAACCATCTACATGTAACAACCCAATTGGTTGGTCACCCCTCATCTCAATCTAGTTAGTTTTATGTATCCCCCACCTACAACTCCTCCCTGAACTCTCCACCCTTGAGCTTTGAACATGCAGAATGAAATAACTCACAATCCATTATGTCTTCCAACCTACCATTATTTAAATGTTATGAGGAAATTGAAACACAATTTTTAGTCTACCTAAGAGTTGTTATAAATTTTGTAGGTTCCTTTCATTACATTCGTACTATTTAAATAGCAAAAGGTCTTCATTACAATCATACTATCTATGTATAATTGGAGGTTGGAAAACACTGTGAGTTATGAAACCTGCAACCCACAAATTGTTGTAAAATCCTCTATATGTAACAACCCAATTGGTTTATCACCCCTTAGCTCAATTTGGTTAGTTTTGTGTATCCCCCACTTGGAACTTCTCCCCGTGTTGTCCACCCTTTAACTTTGAATATGTAGAATGAAATAACCCACAAACCACATTATTTTTTCCAAATTATAATTATTATGTGCATGTATTTTACCATCACACGAGGAAATTGAAACACAATTTTACTCAAGTAATAGTTCTTATAAATTTTGAAGGTTCCTTACGTTACACTCCTACTGTCTAAATAACAAAAGGTTTTAATTACATCTATACTATTTTGTAAAATTGTAGGTTGGAATACATAGGGTGTTATGAAACCTTGCAGCCCACATACAATTTTAAAACCATAAACACGTAAAAACCCAATTGGTTAGTAACCCCTCAACTCAACTTAGCTAGTTTTATATGTATCCCCCACCTACAACTCCTCCCCCTTCTCTCCACCACTTAGCTTTGAACATACAAAATGAAATAACCTAAAACCAATTGTGTTTTCCTACCTACAATTATTTTGGGCATTTTTTCCTCAATATCAAGAAATTGAAATACAATTTTTACTTTGACTAAGGGTTGTTATAAATTATGAAGGTTTCTTACATTATGTTACCTAGATTGTTGTGGGAGGGAGATATAAGTTTCAAATCAACAACCACTTTGCACAACCTTTGTGTGTACAAACTTCCTCATTCTATGCAGTTGAATGTCAACAACTTAGATTTTCTCACTATGCAAGGTCACATCACTCAAATTTTGAACATGAAGCCTTCTAAGATCTTGTTGATGCTTGAGGAGGCAGTGCGTACTAGAATGAGTGAAATGAAAAAGGAATCTGCTCTAGAAAACTTAAAAAGAAGCTGACCAAAGTAATGAGATAGATGTTGTATTAACTGAAGAGATTCTTCCTCCTCTTAAGAAGTTAAAGAGGGGTGTGTGTGTAATATGTGCAATGGGAAAATAGTAATGCAAAACTCGAGCAACAGGTACTAGAAAGTATGTAATGAAAAAGGAATCTAATCTAAAAACACTTGAAAAGAAGTAGACCAAAGTGAATGAGACAGATAATGTATTGACTGAAGAGATTCTTCCTGCTCTTGAGAAGTTGAGGAAGGGTGTGTGTGTAGTATGTGCAATGGGAAAATGATAATGCAAAACACGAGCAACAAGTACTAGAAAGTATGTAATGAAAAAGGAATTTTCTCTACAACACTTGAAAAGAAGTAGACCAAAGTGAATGAGATAGATAATGTATTGACTGAAGAGATTCTTCCTACTCTTGAGAAGTTGAGGAAGGAGCATGTGCAGTACATGCAATGGGCAAGTGACAATGAAAAACTGGAGGCAACAGGTACTAGAATTTATGAAATGGAAAAGGAATCTACTCTAAAAAACTTGAAAAGAAGCAGATCAAATTGAATTATATAGATAATGTTTTGACTCAAGAGATTCTTCCCGCTCTTGAGAAGTTGAGGAAGGTATGTGCGCACTATGTGCAATGGGAAAATGACAATATAGAAGTGGATAAACTCAAGAGGTTTTGTATTGCACAAGAATTTGTGTAGGCAAAGAAAGTGAGAGATGATGCTATAAGTGGAGTTGAATGTAAATGAATTTGAAGATTGTTGAACTTAAGAATTCTATGGAACAAATAAAAATAGAAATGGATGATAAGGAAAAGGAAAAATAAAATCTTAACTGTAGAAAAAGAGAATCAGTTGGGTGGACACATGAAAGTCTTATCTAAAAAGGAAGACAAGTTTTCTAACGAACTTGTTAAAAGAAACATAAATGCATTGTCTAATAAAAAAGACACTCTAAAAGTTGAGCAAAAAGCAGCTATAAAGCTACATAAAAGTATGCAATAAATTGAAAACTCTATCCAACAAAGAGATGTTGTTGTCCTAAGGACTGATGAGGGAGCAACTGATCTAAAGCTTAAAGTAATAGATATGAAAAAGAAGTTAGAAGATAATGAAAAGGAATAGTAGGGGGTGTTAATAGATAAGAGCAATGGGGATGAGGATAAAAATCTCGATGATCCATTTGTAGATGCAAAAGCAATAGTTGGAAGTGTTGAAAGTGAAGCAAAACAATTGAAGACTAAAATTAACCATTTAGAAAAATGAATTAAAAGATAAGAAGTTTTCATTATCAAAAGAAAATGAGCTTAACGATGTTCAAAGAGAGTTGCAATAAAAAAGATAGGATGTTGAGAAAACAAAGCCATCAATGGAAGGTGTTGCTTATGAAGAAGGGCACATGGAGACATTAAAAATGAGTGTTTCCAATAATATGACACAGTTTAGAAGTTGAAGGCTGATATCAGGCTCCTCAAGGCTCAATTAAGAAATATTCAATTTGCCTATAATGATCATGTAAAGCATTTTGGTAGATCAAAATTCAAAGGTGTTATTGCACAACTTATAAAAGTTAAAGATGCCTCGACAATAACTACATTGGAGGTTATTGCAGGAGGGAAGTTATGTAATATGGTAGTGGATACGAAACAAACAAGAAAGCTACTACTTGAAATAGGACATCTATGAAGAAGAGTAACAATTATCCCTTTAAACAAAATCCAAGCCCATACCATTTCATCAACAACTCAACAATCATCAGCCAAATTGGTGGGCAATGGAAACACAAGGTTGGAACTATGTCTTGTTGCATATGAAGATGAAATTGAGGTAGTTATGGCATTTGTATTTGATAGTACATTTTTTTGCAACCATTCAAATGTTGCAAAGGAGATTCCTTTTCATAGAGATATACAATCTCCAACTATAACTCTTAAAGGGAAAAATTTTCAACCAAGTGGTCTTCTTATCGATGGAAGTCACAAGGGAGGAGGTGAGTTGTTAAGGTGACTTAATGCATTTTCTGAGGCAGAGTCTCAGGTTGTTATTCATCAAAACAAACTAGCAAGAATTGAAGCAGAAATTGCAACATTATTGCCATTGGAAAAATAGTTTTCACATTTAAAATCTCAACTAGAGCTAAAGTCCTAAGATCTTTCTCTTTTTGAAAATAGAGCTCAGCAGAATGAGCACCATACATTTATTGAATTGATTGCTAGAATGGAAAAGGAGCTAGAAATTTCCAAGATAAAAGCGTTAACAAAAGATGAACTTCACAAGACTTGTGTTTCCCAAGTTACTGCCCTTCAAAAGGAAATGGAAGATTACAATTTCGTTTTAAATATTAATATTTGCAAAATTTTAGAATTAAAATATGAAAGGTAAAAAATTTCGTATTATATGTAGAATTGGAGGTTTCTTTAGTAACTAATTTTCAATAATCAATTATTCTTTCAGAACAAGGAGTCTCTACAAAGTGAGGGGAATATTTAGTTTTAGGAAAAGAGAGCAGTAGCTAGGATTTTCAAGAATGGCCTTTGTATAGAGAGAAGAAATAAGTTTGTCAACTTCTATTGTATTGAATAAATGAGGAGATGTTTGGAATATGTGAGGTTCCATAAAATCATCTACTAACAACCCACATTGTGTTTCCAATTTGCAATTATTTAGTGCATTTATTTTACCATCATATGAGGAAATTGAAACACAATTTTTAGTCTACCTAAAACTTGTTATAAATTTTGAAGGTTCTTTCATTACATTTGTAATTTCTAAATAAGAAAAGGTTATCATTACAACCATACTGTTTATGTATAATTGGAGGTTGGAAAACATTAGGTGTTATAAAACCTACAACCCACATACTATTGTAAAACCTTCTACATGTAACAACCCAATTAGTTGGTCACCCCTCAGTTCAATTTGGTTAGTTTTATGTATCCCCCACATGCAACTCCTCCCCATTCTCTTCACCCTCTAACTTTGAACATGAAGAATGAAATAACTAACAACCCACATTGTGTTTTCTAACTTGCAATTATTCAATGCATTTATTTTACCATCATATGAGGAAATTGAAATGTAATTTTTAGTCTACCTAAAACTTGTTATAAATTTTGAAGATGTATTTCATTACATTTGTAATGTCTAAATATGAAAAGGTTTTCTTTACAACCATACTATCTATGTGTAATTGGAGGTTGGAAAACATTGGGTGTTATAAAACCTACAACCCACATATTGTTGTAAAACCCTTGACATGTAACAACCCAATTGGTTGGTCACCCCTCAACTCAATTTGGTTAGTTTTATGTATCCCCCACCTGCAACTCCTCCATGTGCTTTCCAACCTTTAACTTTGAACATAAAGAAAGAAGTAACTAATAACCCCACATTGTATTTTCTAACCTGCAATTATTCAGTGCATTTATTTTACCATCATATGAGAACTTGAAACACAATTTTTAGTCTACCTAGGAATTGTGATAAATGTTGAAGGTCTCTTTCATTACATTCATACTCTCTAAATAACAAAATCTTTTCATTACAATAATACTATCTATGTATAATTGTAGGTTGGAAAACACTGTGTTATAAAACCTACAACCTACAAACTGTTGTAAAACCCTATACATGTAACAACCCAATTGGTTAGTCACCCCTTAGGTCGATTTGCTTAGTTTTATGTATCCCCCACCTACAACTCCTCTATGTGCTCTTCGCCCTTTAGATTTAAACATGCAGAATGAAATAACTAACAACCCACATTATGTTTTCCATTTTGCAATTATTTTGTGCATTTTTTCAATCATATGAAGAAATTGAAATCCAATTTTTACTCTAGCTATAAATTTTTAATAATTTTAAAGGTTCCTTTCATTGCATTCATATTGTGTAAATAACAGAAGGTTTTTGGTACATTAATGCTATCAATAAAATTCCAAGTTGCAAAACATTGGGAGTTATGAAACCTGCAACCCACATACTATTTTAAAACCCTTTACAAGCAACAACCCAATTGGCTAGGCACCCCTCACCTCAATTCGATCTATTTTTTGTATCCCCCACCTACAACTCCACCTTGTACTCTCCAACTTTTAGCTTTCAACGTGCATAATGAAAAAACCCACAACACAGAGTGTTTTCCAACCTGCAATTAGTTTATGCATTATCAATTTAAACACATCTTCTTGAAAAAAAATAGTTATTACAATTTAGAACGTGTCTTACTCACGTCAACCTCCAATGCCAGCGGGTGCATGTAAACTTCAATAAAAACGATAGCTTCTCACGGAAGCCACCATTCTGGTGAATCAAATGGGAAATCATGTCCACAACGCTAACAACTAGTGAAAGGTGAGAAACTTTTATTAGCGACACCATTATCTCCTCCTCTTTGTCACCGTAATCTAATCTATCAGTTTCGTCACTTTTACCCCCTGTCTTGACAGGCCTCATATTACCTGCCCCATCATGTTATTATGCCAAAGGCATTCCTTATTTGAAAGAGGCAACTTGTTTTTTCAATTCAATGGTTGAAAATGCTCTTTTAAAGATGCAAGATTAAAACACATCTCGTTCATTCATATTTTCATTGATTTTCGTCATTTTGCTAGTTTAATACGTATTTCCTTGTCCCATGCTTCGTCGCTATTGAACAATGGTCTGATAATGGATAGTTTCTAGTCCCCAAGGACCTGTCTTATCAAATAAATTTATGCATAAGCTCGGGCATACGGGTTGTACATGATGATGTGACATAGGGGTAGAAAAATTATTTAGTAATGTGTCTATGCAACCTTATCCCTTTATGAGAATCGGTATGTGCTTTTACATTTTCCATGTACAAAATTGAGTGGGATTAATGGTAATTAATTAAGTTGATAAAGACTCTTTCAAGTGGAAAGTCGTGGGCGTTCTGCACTATAAGTAGAGTAGAGAGTTGATTGTTTCAAAACACACAAGGCGCATTAGGACAATATTTTTTGTTTTTTCCATAGTTATTATCTGTTGATAGATATTAACTGGTTTTATATACTTTTCTACAACTTGAATCTTCCATGCGGGAGATGTTAAAAGGGTGCATAACTATTATAGCATTAAGCGGAAGTGGATCGGTAAACAACTCATTTAACATTAATTAATATGTGTGTCTTACTCTTTTCTGTGAAGATAAGATTAGTCATAGTGAAGGTGTGAATATGGCTCAAGTGCATGCAACACAGATGACACAACTGTTGCTCACTCACTTTTGTGTGAAGGTAGTGATTCACTATGGAGGAGCTGGTAGTGAAAACCCAAATATTTGAGTATTAGTGACATTGCTATTCCAAGTCAATTTTCCCACACTGGTGTTTCGTACTGGGAGGTACGTATCTACCCACATTTTTTTTCTGTTTTAAGTTTCCTCTCTTTCTTTGTCTTTTCCTTTCCATAAAAATAACTAGATTTTTTATAATCAGAAATTTGGCGAAGATGATGGCAATTACACTCTAGAGATTTTTAACCTTACATTTTCAAATTATGAAAATGTTACCAATAAAATTTAGAGAATATATTTTCAGCCATGATTTGGTTGTTTTACATAAAGTTATTTGGGCATGTGCAGGATCATGGTATGCCAAAAAGTGGCAATGGAGGAAAAAATACGTGTTTCTACGACTCAAAAACGCGAAAATGGTGAGTTGAGTTTTTGGAGCTGGGGTGACTACCGAAGCAGAGGGAAAACTTAGTTTTAGGAATCGGATATCCGATCCAAATCGGATATCGGATATCCGATTTGGATTGGATATCCGATTTTGTTCAGTGTATAAACAAATCTCATTCCGACCCAAGCAAAAGGCTAAATCTCATTCCGACACAAGCAAAAGGAATCGGATATCCGATTTTGGTCAACTGTATATTTGGGCAAGAGAGAGAGAGTGAGTGAGAGGGAGAGAGAGAATTGAGAGGGGGAGAGAGGGTAGGAGGGAGAGACTTGAAAAAGAGAGAGGGGGGAAGTGAGAGGGGAGGAGGGGAAAAAGGGGAGAGTGAGGGAGAGATAATTAGGAAAGGGAAGGGAGAGGGAAAGAATGAGAGAGAGAGAGAGAGTGTGTTCATTAGGAGGGGGGAGGAGAGATAGGGATAGTTCATTAGGAGGGGGAAGGGAGAGGGAGACAAAGAGAGAGAGAGAGAGACAGTTCATTAGGAAGGGAAGAAAGGGAGAGTGATGGGTTGATAATTAGGAGGGAGGAGGGGGAGGGAGAGGGGAAGAATGAGAGAGAGAGAGAGTTAATGAGGAGGGAGGGAGAGGAAAAGAGGGGAAGGAGTGGAGAGAGAAATAGTTCATTAGTAGGGGGAGGGAGAGGGAGAGACACATATAGGAGTGAGTGAGAGGGAGAGAGAGACTTGATTTGGGGAGAGGGGGTAGGAGGGAGAGACTTGAGAGAGAGAGAGGGGGGGAAGGGTGAGGGGAGGAGGGGAAGAATGGGAGAGTGA